>JAZHYW010021678.1:0-68872 GCA_037355805.1 Ixodes ricinus
GTGAGAGCCACAGTACGAAGAGGGCGCCACAAGCCAGACGACAAAGAAGCCAGCGAGAGGACTGAGTGCGAGAGTCGGGTACCGAGAACGCCGACACGACGGACGCACGCAGACTGACGTGCGGGCTCACTACTCATGTAACCCATGTAACGTACCGTTAACCAGAATTAAACGCTTCGTTTACGCCAACCTCGTCCCGACATGGTGGCAGCGGTGGGATGCTGTGGAAGACAAGTCAACTAGCTGCAACAGCAACCGCTCCGGGGAGGCAAGGCACGGGAACGCTTGAAATCCGAAACTTTGCATCGCCGCGCCCGGAATCCGAAACTTTGCGCCGCCGCGGCAAGGTGCGTCGGCGGAACGCTCGGAATCCGAAACTTTGCATCGCCACGCCAAGGTACGTCTGCAACGACCACGCCGACCGGTAAGCGATGGCCACTGGGCAACAAGCTGCGCAACAACCAACGTCGCTAAATCCTTTCGTCGTTGAGTTGCCAGAAAAGTTGGATTTTCGACGTCCCGAAGATTGGAAGCGTTGGTTCACCCGATGGGAGAGGTACCGGGTCATTTCTGGGTTGAAAAAACAAGACGGGGAAACCCAAGTGAACACGTTAGTTTACGCTATGGGCCGCGAAGCAGAAGATGTCCTGGCGTCGCTGAAACTGACTGATGCCCAGAAACACGACTACGATGCAGTGACAACCGCCTTCGGCAGACACTTTGTCCCTCGGACGAATGTCATCTACGAACGTTCAAAGTTCAACAGGCGTGTGCAGGAAGCGCACGAAACGGTCGACGCCTTTGTGACAGATCTCTACCAGCTGGCAGAGGTATGTGCATACGGCGACCTAAAAGAAGAGCTAATTAGAGACCGACTCGTCGTGGGACTTGTCGACGTCAAGCTTAGTGAGCAGCTTCAGCTCAACCCTGAACTAACGTTGGAGACGGCGATCTCCAAGGCTCGAAATTCGGAAACTGTGAAACAGCAACTCAAGGAACTGCGACCACAGGCACAGCCGAACGCGATCGTAGACGAGCTTCACTCCTCCGCGCAGCGGGCCAAAAACAAGAAGCACCTACCAGTCCGCAACAAACAACAGAACCAAGCTTGCAGATGGTGTGGTTCCACGCGCCCACACTTGCGTGCCAAGTGTCCTGCTGCCGACAAGACATGCAATGGGTGTGGAAAAAAGGACACTTCGTGTCAGTGTGCCTGTCCACAAAGAAGAAACCCCAAGACAGCCAGAGTCAGCGCCACGCCGCACTCGAAGAGGTTTACCTGGGTGAAGTAACAAATCAACTCGGATCAGAACCATGGAGGATCACAGCTTGCGTCAACGGCTCGCCCGTAGAGTTCAAGGTGGACACGGGAGCTGACGTCACGGCCATCCCGTCCAGTGTCTACAACAAGTCAGTCATGGGACCACTCAGCAGACCTACGAAGGCACTCCTGGGGCCCGGCCGAGCCAAGATTCCCACCGTGGGACAGTTCAAGGCGACCCTGAGGTGGAATGGACGATCGTGCCAGGAGCAGGTGTTCGTAGTGGACAACCTTCACGACGCGCTTCTGGGCCGTCCAGCAATCAAGTCTCTACAAGTCCTGTGCAGCCTGTCGGTCGTCGAGGGATCCGAGGTAGACGACGACGACACAGCAGACATCTTCAGTGACTACCCCAAGCTGACTGCGGGTCTCGGACTACTAAACACCGAGTACAAGGTAGCTCTGCTCCCCAACGCCAAACCGTATGCGGTAACGTACCCGAGGCGCGTCCCTCTTCCAATGCTTCCAAGTGTCAAGCAGGAGCTGGAGCGGATGGTGAGCCTCGGAGTCATCGCAAAGATCGACCACGCAACTGAGTGGTGTGCACCGATGGTTGTGGCCAGAAAGAAAAACGGAGAACTACGCATCTGTGTCGATTACAGTGGCCTGAACAGCTGCATCCTGAGGGAACGAGTCTTAATGCCAACTGTCGACGAATGCCTTGGAAAACTGGCTGGAGCAACCTGGTTCAGCAAACTCGACGCCAGAGCGGGCTACTGGCAAGCCCCACTGGCAGCAGAATCACGAGAATACACGACCTTCTTGACGCCATGTGGTAGATTTCAGTTCCTCCGACTACCATTCGGTATCTCCACTGCACCCGAGTTCTTCCAGCGTGAGATGCTAAGAGTACTCGAAGGTCTCGAGGGTCAAGCTTGCCTCCAAGACGACATCATCGTGTTCGGAAGAACGAGAGAAGAACATGACTCACACTTGCATCAGGTACTCAAGCGCCTGCAAGATGCGGGCATAACTCTCAACAAGGACAAATGCGTTCTTCGCAAACAGTCTGTAGAATTCCTCGGACATGTCGTCTCGGCCAACGGGGTCAGTGCGGATCCAGTAAAGATCAAGGCTCTCGCTCAACTGACGCCGCCAGGAGATGTATCGGAGGTCAGGTCGTTCCTGGGTATGGCAAACCACCTGGCCAAATTTCTCCCTGGACTCTCTCAACTCACGAAACCGCTTCGCGATTTGCTTCACCATGACGCTGATTGGTGCTGGGGAGACCCTCAACAAAAAAGTTTTGACTCCGTCAAAGAAGCACTGACGACCACACCGGTACTGGTACACTACGATCCTAGAAGTCATCTCACAGTCTCAGCAGATGCATCCTCGTACGGCCTTGGGGCTGTCCTCCTTCAGGAGACGTCCGGAAAACGACTCCCTGTCGCCTACGCATCACGGTCACTCACAGAAACCGAACAACGCTACGCCCAGATAGAAAAGGAGGCGCTGGGAATCACATGGGCATGCGAGCATTTCCGTCAGTACTTACTCGGTCTGCAATTCCACATAGAGACCGACCACAAGCCGCTCGTGCCTCTGTTGTCATCAAAGCGCATAGACGAGCTGAGTCCACGATTGCAGCGTCTGCGAATGAGACTGCTGGAATTTGACTACACGATCTCCCACATCCCCGGAAAGGAGATCCACACAGCTGACGTACTCTCACGGAAGCCGCAAGCAACAACGGACAGCAGCAGTCCAAGAAGTCTCGAAGTAGCTTTGACAGAATACGAGCTACTCAGCGTAGAACTCCTGCCGGCCTCCACCAACATGCTGGAGAGGATCAAAGAAGAACAAAAGCGAGATCCAACTATCGTGACTGTCAGGAACTATTGTTCAACGACGTGGCCCAAGGGCGTGTCACTGCCACTTGCAATACAGAAATATGCCAATGTGTCCCAAGAGCTCACGGTAGTTGAAGGACTTCTCCTCAAGGGAAGTCGCATCGTCATCCCGCCAAGCATGCAGGACGAGGTGCTGGAAAGCCTGCACACGGGTCATCAGGGCGTAGGTCGTTGCAGAGCTCGGGCCAGTCAATCAGTTTGGTGGCCTGGCATCAGCAGGAGTGTTGAAGACTACGTCTCAAGATGTCCGGTGTGTCAGACACACCGAAAGCCTGGCGCAGAGCCCCTGCTACACACTTCACTCCCGAATCACCCATGGGAAGTGGTAGGCGCGGACCTCTTTTATGAAAATGGCGAGAACTACCTTGTGGTGGTAGACTATTTCTCTAGGTTTTTTGAACTTGAGAAATTAAGAAAGACAACAACCCAAGACATCACACGTAAACTCAGCGAGATGTTTGCCCGTTTCGGAGCACCCGCCATCATTCGGTCAGACAATGGGCCCCAATTCGCTTCTGCCGAATTCAAAAGGTTCGCGAAGGAGTGGGGATCACGCCATGTGACAAGTAGCCCATATTATCCTCAAAGCAATGGGGCGGTGGAAAGGACCGTACAGACGGCGAAGCAGCTGCTTAAGAAGTCGCCGAACATCCACAAGGCACTGCTTGCTCATCGGGATACCCCTGCAACCGAAGGGTACTCCCTGCGGAACTTATGATGGGAAGAAGGATACGGACAAATGTACCAGCCGTGTCCAAAGCGTTCCAGCCTCGGTGGAACAGCGAGCCCTTTCGGAAAAAGAATCGTGCATACAAAGCCAAGTTGGGTGCACATTACGACGCCCGTCATAGGGTCAAAGAACGAGACCCTATACCTCCACATACAGCTGTGCGAATTCTGTCAGGAGCAGCCACAAGTGGGACAGTGCTGCAACCAACGCAGTCTCCTAGGTCATACGCGGTGAACACAGCCACTGGCATCACTCATCGCACTAGCAGACATCTGCAACCGTTGCAGCCTGGAATAACCGTCACAAGAGGTGGACGAATATCAAGACCTCCAAGCCGCCTTAACCAGTAGGTGCTGGGAGTCTTCAAAGAAAGGGGGTGTCGTGAGAGCCACAGTACGAAGAGGGCGCCACAAGCCAGACGACAAAGAAGCCAGCGAGAGGACTGAGTGCGAGAGTCGGGTACCGAGAACGCCGACACGACGGACGCACGCAGACTGACGTGCGGGCTCACTACTCATGTAACCCATGTAACGTACCGTTAACCAGAATTAAACGCTTCGTTTACGCCAACCTCGTCCCGACATCTAGTACATTCACTAACAACTCTGATCTAAATCGAATGACACTGCCGTATCAACAAGTGCATCACATATAATTTTATCACGACTACCAACTATTGAACAAAATGTAAGGGCGCAAACGAGCTGGTGTACATTGCACATGGTTGAAAAAACCCCGAGACTGCGGGTAAACGACACAACACAAAAAAGTCTCTAGAGAGACTTTTTTGTGTTGTGAGACTTTTTTGTGTTGTGTCGTTTACCCGCAGTCTTGGGGATTTTTTCAACCATACCAACTATTAACGTTTTCCAATTTACGTGAGGTGTGTTAAAATCTCCAGTCAGAATGAATTTACCACCACCAAAGTTATGCTTTAAAATGTAATCGTGAATATCAAAAATAACCTGAGGGGAAGTACCCGGAGCTCTATAAACTGCCCCAATAACAAGAACAAATTTATCGATATAAACTTTACACCAGAGTGACTCAGTGTTGGGTAAGCCAGGAAGAACAGAGAATCTAACATCAGACCTAAAAAATAAAGCAACGCCACCACCCCTACCACATGACCTATCGCAACGCACAACAATGTAGTTAGGTGGAGTAAATTCTGCAGTCAAGAACTGAGTCATGCAACCACGTTTCAGTGACACAAATCACATGAGGGTAATATGCAGTTGAAATACCAGCAAATTCAGTGGACTTTGGGAGAATGCTCCTGGCATTAAGATTCAATAAAGTAAACGAGTTTTCATGAGGAAGTCAATTAGAATTATCCGGAAGGCGAGGGGGATTGATCCTTACAAGGCAGTTGTTAGACACATCCCACGTATAGCGAGTATTATTGACAAGTGCATAATCATAGCGCAAAACCCCTTCGCACCGTTCTGTCTAAAATCAGCCGTACCACGCCATAGCTGACTGCGAATATTTCGCACGCTAAGGGAAAAATCTTCCTTGATGAACATACGAGTGCCCTTAAGCCTTGGGGCGTTTTTAAGGATTAATATTTTTTCTCTATGGTCTTTCACTTTAAAAATTACGGGTCTGATCTTACCATCTATGCGTGAACCAAGACGGTGGCAACGTTCGTAGCCATCGCATAAGGTGAAACAGAGTGTAGTCGTGTGTCGCGATGATAAACCAGCACGTCCTAAAATAATCGATCCATCTACTCGTGCGGCGATGTCATGGCGGTACCCACAAGACAGCAGAAACGCTCGTACCGCAGTGTTTGTTAAGGCGAAACACGTCGGCGACACGAAAGGTATACCGAAACGTTTACGTGGCCACTCAGGCGAATTAGAGGCAATGAAATTAAGAAGGGTGGCAAAGCAAATTAAGAGGAATTATATTTAATTGAATTAAAGTAAAGTAAATAATGTCTCTGTCTCTAATGCATCGGCGCTTGGGTTTTCGCCTCCAAGTCGTGTTAGGGATAACATAAGGGACACTGTGAATTATTTTCCTAAACTTTAGTGATTTTTCTTAACATTTGTGTCCTCGAAAGTCACGAAAAGAAAGATTAAAACATTTAAGCAATAAAACATTTCTCCGTATCTTCTTTTCTTCTCGCGGCTCTAGGTCCATTCCCAGTGTCATGAATATCTGTAGAAGTCGTTGCTCTTCGAAAGAATGGTGTATGCCTGTGCTTGGCCTCCAATATTTTTTCGCGCTCTGCTTCGGCCTATCTGAACGCTCAGCTTTTCAGCAGAAAAAGCGAGCCGATCCAGTTTTTAGATCTCCACATACGGTGCTTAGAACTAAACAAGAATCATCTTTCTTGTTCTGATCATCAAAATAGAAAAAGGTAAGTCGATCTCTGTTGATTCGTAATTTATATTCACTGCTCTGGTTTATGCGCTCCTTCCCTGATTGATACGAATGCAAGATCGGAAGAAGAGGAATCCAGCTGGGCGTAAGACGTGTTTTCACATTGTCAGAGAGTTACCCGGACCAGTGGCTCACAAAATGTCTTCGATCAATTGGGTGGTCACTCCGCTCAGTTAGAAGCTCGACCGCAAGCTGAGAATGTTGAGAGCCCGCTTTCATGAAGAGTGCTGCCTGGCCAACACCGGCGCCAACCCCTGCAGCCCCACCATGGGGTTGCTGGACTCCCAGCGTCGCCGGAAATTCGGGGGCACGTCCGCGAGCCGCTTGTCTGTCTGCTGCGCCGCGGCTCTCCTGAGCCGAATATATCACTGTCACTATTTAGTGCAAACCAATATTTTGACTCGCTTGCCTGATATTGACTGACTCGACTTCCTGTTTTTTTACTGAAATGATTGGACGCGCACTTTGTTTGAAAACAAGATCGTGGGCGTTTGTTCTACACTCTTTCCGTTTCTCAAAGATGAAGCTTCAAATATCGATCAACTTCTTTCCTGCCAAAGGCGTGTGTTTTGCGGCGAGAGGCGGGGAGTTTATTTAGCGCTGCTCCTAAGTTCCCTAGACCGGCGATAATGGTGGTGATGGTAACTTGCGTCTATTCTTTGCATTGTTTGGTCTGCTTGTGAGCGCCGCCGCATGCACACCGCAGAAACAGTCTCTACCGCGCAAATGCAATGGCCTGAGGAGCTCAGCCAGCGCGAGCAAAATCCCGGAGGCCACGGCATCTGTTCACCCCCTTAAATGTTTAATTCTTTCTTTTCTGGTGCAACGTATGAAGGCTTTTGAGCTGTTAATCCTCTTCCGAATACAATCATTTTATTCCATAGGGGTGCAGTACTTGCCGTAGATAAGGCCCAAGACATTGCAAAACATTGAACCGACAGCGATACGCTATGCCCTGAGACGGCAGTCTCGCGCTGGAGCAAAAGCCACGAGCAGCGATAAGCATCGTTTAATGTTTGGCACTGCGACCCCGCCCGAGAGAGCTATCGCAAGTGACAAGCGCGCTGCACTGCATTCGAGATGGCGGAGCGGCGGTAGCGACAGCGGACGGCCGGCCGTACTATCTGCAGCGTGCTCAAGCGCGTCTCAAGGGGAGATTAGGAGCTCCGTAAACGAGGGGACCCTCGACGTGCTCCCCGCAAGCGTGCATTCGCGGAGCCGCTTGCTGCCGAGAAACCGGTCGTACAACATTAGTAGCCTCGACCATGGACTCCGATGGCGCGGGTGAGTAGACGGGGGCTGTCCGGGGCGAGCGTCCGACCGCCGGAGAATGGGATAGTTTTAATTGCAATAGGAGCCTAGATTGTTAGAATGGTTTGCGGACGTTTAGCGGACAAGATTCCCCGCCCCATAAGCTTTCTTCCTTGCCCAGGTGATGGTGCGAAAAGCGACTTGTTTTCCGGACACGTGTAGCACAAGCGTGCGCGTATAAAACAGGCACACCCCTCAGCAGCGCGCCGGCTCTGCTACCGCACGCGAGACGCTAAGAGCTCCGAGCCGGAGGACGCTGTTTCACGGAATCCAGTTCAAGAAAAAAAAAATAGACAAAACCGCCGCGACGCCTGGTTGTCTAACGTCACCACCCCAGCGCATTGGAGAGGCGTACCCTAGTGGTGGTGCCATACATACCGCACTTCCGATTGCTTTAGGGCGTAAAGTTTTGCCGATTCCCAGTGTTGAAAGATTTAGTTTTTCTGTTCGTAAGTACTATAACGAAGGAAAAGAAAAATCTCACTGATGAAATCATTATGCACAGCCTCGGGTGACCCCAACGAGAGATCACCACAGTTAGTTCATACATCAGCGAAGAAGGCCTCATCCTCGAATCTGCTTTGCCGCTATTGCAGTGTGCAGGTGTTCCCATGCGGCGCGAAATCATGTCCGCTAAGAGAGGAAGGGAGTCGCGTCCTGTGCGAACGGCTATGTTTTCGGAACCAAAAATGAACTCATTCGAAATGAACAAGAAACTCTTAGAACTAACACAGAAGGTACAGGAGAGCTGGCAAACGTTTATATTGAAATGACTCACTTCGCAAATTTAAAGTCGTTTTTTTTTTGTAAACCAGGGAGGGGAAATGAATGTTGGAAGCCGAGTGTGAGGCATGTATGTGTGTGTTTAAGTGCCTTTTTTGTTTATCGGTATCGAGTTTTTAACATGTTCAGAAGTGATGAATTGAGGCGGGATAAAGAAATATCAGGCAAGCATACAAGCGCGCACGGAAAAGCAGAATAGTTTTTCTTGTTGTCATGATCAGCTTCGATTTTATTTTTTTGTCAATCACTTGGCCTCGGAAGAATTTTGAATTTTGCTGCTTTTTAGCTTGTAATCTGACCGCGACATTTTTGAAGTTTACCGAACAGTTTGCTTCATATATTTTTAAAATGTGTCAGACGTAGGCTGCTTGCCTGATAAACAAAACGTCTAATTCTATAAAATGCGCAGATAAAACAATACGAAATATTCCGTTAGTACGTTTCACTGCGGTGATTTATTTCTTGTTCTGTATGTCCCCATCCTTCAGGCATGTTTTTATTCCGTTACCGGCCTTGAACCTTTATGCCTTAGCGCCGTTTGCGCAATGTGCGGGTTTTTGTACCCACCCATAGAAAGCCGCGGACGGAGGTAGTAAAGGCAGATAATGAGAGATAACTTCCTCCAATGCGCCGACGTCCTTGAGCCAAATAATTGGCTAAACGTTTTATCTGACCTTCGCATTGATTTATATTAGACTCGGTGGAAATGGTGCACTTACGTGCTTACACACAACAAAAATGAGCAACTTAAATGTGTACAGACGAAGTTTCCAGAGTCTTACACAAATGGCTACATCGTTTCAACACTCTTAGTTTCATCTAATACAAACATTTCAGTCGTAAAATGGGGTGTTGTTGCATTAAACACCGCTTATTTTTTGAATGATGTAAAAAGGTGTTGAAAACGTTTGCTACTGTGAAGCAAGGCTCACACCCTTCTTGACAAGTGTTCGCCATACTGACATCCGATTTAATCAAAAAATGTTTAGCGAAAATATACTTTTTTTTTGCCTCCACTATTACCTTTTACTTGAGGATACATGCTTTGAACTTAGATATACTAAGCGTTACGTCAAATGTTGACCAGAACAAAGCAAAATCCGTGGAAGATTTGTAATTTCAGAGGCGGAGCAAATCCGAATGACAATAATAGAATTGTCGAGTTTATAAGGAGCTGGAACAGACAGCAGGGTCATGATAAGTCTCTCGTGAGTGACCCATTAGGTCGCTATTTGCCGTTTCTGTGCATGGCAAAAAATACCTGAATGTTCTGCGTGTTTATAAACTTGCTATTCCTGCAAAACATATCTAGGAAGATGCTAAGATCACAGAGGTCCTATTGATGGGTGTTCACTAGTATCTAAAAGGTGTTAGTCTAAGAATCCTTGAGTGCTAGCGCTGGCACAAGTTGATTTACACCCCTAAAGGTGTAAAACAAAGAGTGTTACTTTAAAAGGCGCGTCTTTACGAAGGCTCTAATGCAAATTGACTAACTTCCAGAGTAATTTTCTCGCACCTCCGCTTTAATAGTCCCGCGGGCGTGCACTTTTTAAATTTTGACTATTTATCAAAGTTGTGATTAAATGTGCGACGTATTGAGGTTGTGAGGTGCATGATTAAAACTTGCGCATCGATGAATGTGAGTGATATTTAGTCAACGAAAGAATTAATTTTTTTTTAATTTTTATATTTTGGCAGAGTTTATTTTTACATCACTGCTGATCCGTTAGAGCAATATGCCAGGAGTAGATACAAAACTCAATGGCAAAGACACATCGACCATGAACTGACATGGTATTCAAAGTCACTTCGCATAAAATATATCTCGTGCTGAGGCTTCAACAGTGTATTTTGATAGGCAGTACATTTTTATTATTGTTCTTCGAAAACTAAACATGAAAGACCTTGGTTCTTTGGCACGGCGGCAAACGCCTTCAATGATTATAACCTGTGTATCGACGTGAGGGTGTACTCCGTGCAAGGTGATGAATCGAAACTTCGATAATTGTTAGTTATGAGACATAAACACTTGGGTATACGACTGTCATTTCCTTATGGGCCCGCGGTTTAGTGGAAGTCGATTATCGATGAGTTCTTCGGTGAGTCGGAGGAGGTGCGACTGAGATTTTGTGATCGTACAGTACAAACTGGTTCTTTATACTTTATTTGCACGAATACTTTTTTATAAGCAATGTACACACATCCTCCCTATGTACAAATAGCGGACTCCCGATGAACTCGTTACGGAGTCAAGATGCCAGGCCAAAAAACGCCTTCTCTCCCCCGGACACAGAGCTTTCGGGAACATCAACCTCTTTGCCCTCAGGCAAAAACTTTGCTGCAAAAAAGAAAACAAAGAAAAAAAAACATACGAGAAAGGCGCGATCGGTGGAATGTTTGCGAGGAAAGACCCCTCGCCCGAAAATCAAAAGAAAACGAAAACGGCAGGGAATCAACGAATATGATCTGCCTCCCCCCTCCCCCACACCCCCACCCACCGGGTACCAAAATACAAAATCCACAACCATGCTTACAACTGGAGTCCCAGTTTTGTTTTCTCCCGAGTGGATACTAGCGACCCTAATTCGAGTGAAATTTAACCTCTAAAATGTACTAGCTAGGTGTTGGTAACTACTGAAAATAGGAACGCTCTGCTAATCTTTGAACCTTTGAGCTAGTCGGAAACAATAATATGATTTTTCAACCTCTTCCTCCTTAGTTTAATCCTCAACTAAAAACCGAAATGAGAAATATTTTGGTCGTGACGTGCTTGGACTCCAGATGCGACGACTCCAAGCTTCCAGCGTGCACACAATGAAACTTGTCGTTCGCCATTTATGATGAGTGCCGTCACAGCACTCATTGGCCGCGAACGCGGATTCAAGTATTCGTCGACGGATGGACTGTTGACGAACCCATACGTCCGAGTGACACAGTGCTATGTTCAATGCGTGAGCTGTGTTTGGCTGACGTCATTTTGGCACTGCGGAGGCATCAGTAAAAAAATGGAGAGCTTTCGAAGAAAACGATGTAAGAAATAATAACAATAATAATAAATAATAAATCATTTTATTTTTCTCGTGCCCACAAACAACCTCTTGGTTTACAGGTGTGGTGCACTAAACATACATGAAGTAAAACCTAAAAATACATTAAACAAAGTTAAATCAATAAAAGTCATGCAACATTATCATAATGCAAAAATTGATTATTGATTAGTTCACAGACATCCGGTCACGTAGATTTAACATAAACTTCTGAGTAAATAAAAAGATGTCGAGGTTAAATTTTATTTTAATCATAAGCAATTTGTGTTTTTGACAATGGGATTACAGCAGACGAGCAAGATGGATAAAAAGTTGAAGTGTTTCGGCTCGGGCGAGAGGGAACATGAAACTCAATAGTTCGTAATAAAGCTGCCGAATTTACTTTGCCATGAACAACTTTGTGAAGAGGTAATAAAAAATCTCTGTAACTGCCTTCGGCGAGGCCAATTTATGCAGCGAAAATTTACGAAGGAATGTTTCGTAGTGTTAAAAACATCGCCTTCCAATGTAGTGGTTATATAAAATTCTTCCCATTCGTTTTTGCACATTTTCAATAGCTATCTCTTGCGACTGAGTCAATGAATTCCAAATGACTGAGGCAAAATTCCTGTCGCGATCGAACTAGAGACTTAAATAAGAGTAGCAAGTAACAGGGAGCTGAAAATTGACGACAAATTCTTGAAATAATTCCTAACGTCCTCAACGCTGCGTTTACTGTAGCGAAGACATGATGGTTGAAAGAAAGTGAGCTGTCAATATACACAACCAAGGTCCCAGTAAAGGTTCGTTCCTTCAGTTGGTGGTTGTTTAGTCCTGCCAAGTTTGGAAGGCTGATGGTCATTGAAGTTCTCAGGATGCGACGGAGACTTTGCGAGTTCTTTGGCGAACCAATTTATTTTACAAACTATGTACATCTGTACAAAGTAGGGGAAGTTGGCATACTCGGATCGAACAGGTCTTACAGATGTCCAAATCAGTCCAAAATCCCCCTCCCTCGCCCCGTCCGAGGCGTTTGAAGAGCACTCACTCCCTCTCCCTCAGGGCAGTTTTAACCAATGGTTTCAAACTTTTTCGAAGTCACGTGGCGTCAACCCTCCAATGGTCAGTTGGGGGCCGACCTGGCCGTACATCAAGTTTGCAACGGCCACGGCCGACAGCTCCGTAACATTGGCACAGCCTTGGGTTCCAGACAGATTGGCGCCACACCAAGAGCTCGCGGCCCAAACGTCGATCGTCACCAGCGTACCCTGTGGAACGCTGGAGCACACAAGAAAACACGCGCACACACAAAACAAAACGCCCCCTTCGCGGAAGAGACAACGTCTTCGCCGCGGGGTGCCTGCTCGGGAGGACCGCGGTCACCCGTCGAAAGTAAAGAAAACAACGACGGCCAGGGTGCGTCCGCTTCCCCTCTTCCCCACACCCCGCGCGGCCGTGAAATGAGGACCACCCGGTGAGGGGGTCCCTCGCGACTCCTTTACAGTCCCTGATAAAGAGAGACTGGAGGAACTAATACGCCATCCAGGTAATATTCAAAACAAATAGCATCACGCTTCCTGGATAACACCATGGATTTGGATTTCGAGGGGTTAAGTAACAAGCTGTTTTTAAGCACCATTTCGAAACGCGACTTAGATCAGCTTGGAGAAGAGAGCAGTTGGATCATCCGATATACTCGCATTTTCAAAATTTCGTGCCGAAAGGCAAACTTTTGGCTTTCTCCCCTCGTGTACTAGTTTTCATTTGGCACACTAAAAGATATGCGATAAGTAAAAACCAAATTTAGCCCAGCCCAAAATTAATTTCATTGTGCGTTGAATGCATTGCGAAATTTGAAATAACTTATGAATTCAGGGAATGCAAAATACCCCTTTCGGAAGTGGATCAAGCAGTACTAGCACCGTCATTATTTTGTGCATCTCTTACTGCGCGAAGCGTCTGAATTGATCTGATCTCACGCCGAGCGCCAACGCGACGCTCGTGTCGTATACAATTGACCCGAATACGCGCCGTACTCCTACGCAGCCCTTATGTCCAACGCTTGCTCGAAGCGCCTGCCCAAAATATGGCGGCCCTGGAGGCGCTGTTAGGGGCATTCACAAAACGTCATATTTTAGGGCGTTGTTTAAAGCGCATAATCAGAAAGAGCTCATATTAATAGGTTTCTAAGACCTGCAATCTCGAGGTGCGGAATGCAGGTTGCAAAAGAACTGCGGCAGCTCGCCGTCAGCACGCTACCTGGAGCCGCTCACACGGCTATGGCCGCCAGTGAATACTCCCGATAGGGTGTTTTCACGTGATGTCAATCCGCCATTTTGTTGTGACATGTTGCAGAATAAAGCTAGGCCCTAGTGCACTACGCGTGTGATGGTGTCGAATTAATCTTTCAAACGTTCGCCTTTGGCGCGCGCAAGTCTGTTCCTAACAGCAAAATGGTGGACATAATGACGTCAGTGAAAACACCCTATTGGAAAGCGCGCACATTTTGGTGATGGTATGTGGCTGGGATTCGCATATATTTAGTTATGCAGAAAAATAACGTTATTAGAAAACCGTTCAGTATCTGTTTTTTGTTTTGGTGCACATTGATTTGTCATCGGCTGACGGCAAAAGTAGGGGAGTGGGTGGAGAAAAATGTACCGAGTTTTTCTTGACTTCGACTTGACATATCCCATGTCGTTTCTAACCAATTAAAAGTATGATATTCACTTTATTTTCTCACGATTATTTGTTTGGTTCAAATATAAACCATTCACTTAAAATACTCGCCACGTTATTTCACATATTTTTGGCCTTGTTACGACTTTCGGTTGAAGTGGTAGCTGCCCGTGGAGTAAGCGGCCGGACACCGTCCGGTGTCAGAAGGAAAGGGGTGTCGGTGATCATGACGGAAGACGGTTTAAATACATATTTACAGAGCAGAAGGGAGGCGACCAGCAGGCATGCCGAGTCGCGAAGCAAAGCCACTAAACAAAGCAGAGTTCCCTCTTTTAAGGGCAACGGAGGGCAGCATCCATGAGTCACGGCCTCGCAAGTTTCTGCTGTATCCAGGAAGTGGCCCAGGCCGCCCAAGTAGAACCATGACGTCAACTGGCTCAGAGGACGATAAGCTGAGACAGTGGGCGAGCTGTTGATGAATGACATCCACTGGCAGAAGGCCCGCTGAGTGCGTTGGTCAGCAAGGCGCCACTCGTAGATCCAAACTAAGGTGCAGGCGACGTGAAATTCCTTGAGCCGGATCCCTCCGCTCTTTCGTCGCCTGGAGGTGAATGGAACCTAGCGAGGCAGGAACTTGGAAAACGCAACTGCTGAGCCCCGAACGATGAAGCAGCGTGCGTCATAGCTCCCCAAAGGAAGCATCCGGTCTTTCGAAGCAGGTGTGCTCGTCTTGGGAGATTAGGAAAGGCGCCGGTCGTAACAGCCTCCTTACTTTAGGCAGTAGTAAAATTGAAAGCAGTCACAAGTCGCATATTCTACCACAGGAACCTAAGAAGCGAAAAAGATAGTTCGAAAGCATCCTCTTTCTCATAAATTATAATGCCATACTGTGTTATTAGGTTAATTAGAAACATGATGTTGAGTTTAATAGCTACGAAGATAGAGTCATGTGACTACAAAAGTCACTAGATCCGGGAGATGTATCTTCAAGCTCCCCCGGATTTTTTTATTTATTTATTCGAAATTTATTGCAGGTCCATTTCTGGATATTACACAAAAAGGGGGGGGGGGGATTAGTCTAAGTCATAGTATAAACACTTTTTAAAAACAAATACATAAACGAAGGAGTTCGCGCCATTTTGGTTTGTCGACCGGCAAGTTTCTCCTTTGACCTCTCCATTCTTGGTGAGCCGATTCGAATTCCGGTAGACCATATTTCCTGGATACCGAGATTTTGCGATCCACACACCGGCAAAAAAAGCAGCGCATTCTTGCACCATGTCGACTCATGCAGCGTCGCTGCTTGGCGGCATTGAAAAATATTTCTTCCTCTTTTAAAGTACGCAAGCACAACAATATTATTAGTGAAAAGACTATGAGTGCGCAGGCGAGCTGGTGGTAGATTGTGGAGGAAAGCTCAAGGAGAAAGCTTTCCGGAGATAAGCTCACTGGAGAAAAGATCGCCTACTTGTGCGTGGATGCCCAGAGAAAAGCTCAAGGTCTTTACAGGAGCCGGACAAAAGCTCACATGGAATTTAATTTTAAGCAAGGTGTCTTCATACATTCCATGTTGATTTCATCGAGCGAAGAATTTGTTCCAGTATTTTTGGACCAGGTTAAACATTTTAGGAGCAGTAGTGGAGCTAAAATCTTCAGGCGTGTCCCATGCAGGTGGTATGCATTTCAAAGCAAGGCGCTTTGCTGCAGCCCTCGCTCGGCTTTTATGTCGACCGTTTTCTTGTTAGTCGTGCCACATTTATTTGTTACTTAGCGGGGATGGAGAAAATATCAATTTTATCCAGTTGCTCGCTGAAAGAGCTTTAATAGTACAAGAATGCCTTCTTAAATCACGAAAACTTTTGGAAATGTAGAACCTGCTACCTTGCATAAAATGTAATTTAATTTATAACAATTGAGGAAGTAACTACTCAAGCTGTAACCTACTTCACTGGTGCTATTTTCCCTCGGTTCTACTTTATTTACCGGTTTATAGACTCTCAAATTTTATTTGGTTTTTTTTTTCTTTGTAATTGATTATGTACTAACAAAGGTACACTTAAATTATAATATTTGTTATTCAAATGAAAAGGCCCGCACGCACGTATGGCATTCAAGTATGCTTCAGTTGAGTGAATTTATTTTAGTTGAATCAATGCTTGGGTCACAGATTCGCAGGTGAGGTTTTCTCCGGTGAGCTCTGTCTCCGGTGAGCTTTTCTCCGCCGCCCGCTGACAGTAACTTAATCATGACGTTTAACACCTGACACTGCGATAGAAGAAAAGAAAAACACTAACACTTAGTTGAAGGAACGAGCAGAGAAGGGAACGTCTCGAACTCAGCTGAGTGGTTTTATGTCTCAAGCATCATATACATACACACACAGCCACTCCCTATCACCTTCTGCGCAAAAATTATTTTTGTTGAATGCACTTTAAAATACAAAAATACAACAAAAAAACATACACATTCACAAGAGACCATGTGGTCAAAACCCGCACTACAATGCGCCCTTGTCATCAAGGACAATGGGACAGGGTTTTTGGAGCTACATCTGGTTGACCTCTGGATTTGTTTTTGAGAGTGATAGAGTGATTTGGAAGCGGTTTCATTATTTAGGAAGCTTTGCCCGGGTGGCGGTACAAAGCACAGAAGTCGTCTGTGTTCTGAGGTCAACCAGATGTAGGTCCCAGACCCTCTCCCGTCATGCTTGATGATAAGGTTGTGGGTTTGACCGCATGGTCTCTAGTAAATGTCTATGTTCTCTGTATTTAAAAATGCTTTGAACTAAAGAGATCTATGTGTAGAAGGTGATTGAGAGTGGCTGTGTGGGTATATTAGAGGATGCTTGAGATACGAACCAGTTAGCTGAGTGTGAGCCGCTCCTTTTCAGTCTGTAGCTTCGACTAAAAGTTTGTTTTTCTTTTGTGCTCCGCAGTCTCAGGTGCTAAACGAAATGATTAACAATATGATTGTAAGTGATCTGTGGAGATAAGCATCACTGGAAAGTTGATTACATACACAGTGCCAGAGAAGCCTTCATTGGCGAGGTACGATTTTAGTACGATGATGCTCCATGGCAATTTTTTTCGTGACAGGTTCAGAACGACTTTTTCGAGGTCTCGAATATTTAAATGAACCGAAATAGCGATTTCCATGGCAACTGAGACCGATCAGCTAAACGCCTTTCGAGTTTTGGTCATTAGTATGCTAGTAGGCAGGGTCACTGAGAAAGTTTTGAGGTATACAAAGAAGATGAGCGAAATCTTTTTGATTATTACGCTTTCTCAAAATAGTCGCCACGACCTTCTGTGTACGTTGGGGTTCTAGTAAATACATTTTTGAAAACAGTTTTGCAACTTATTTTCTTCGAATGCTGCTAGCTCCCTCTCATAGGCGTGAAAAGTTTTACCAGGGCTTGAGATGGCGTGCGCAAGCAATCTTTTACTGTAGGAAACAAGAAATTATAACTCGGGACCAGGTCAGGACTCTAAGGCGGATGACTTAGAAGTCTAAGTTTTATGAACTCCAGGAACTGAATGGTGATGTTGGCTGTGTGCGCGGACTTAACGTTAGGCCGTACTTGCAGCTTGTCTAAATTTTTTGGTGAGCATACCAATGTGTACCACTGAGAGGCCACAACCCTATGTTCTCCGAGAGGAATAGTTGACGACATGGCCGATTTAGCAGAAAAAAGTATCACTATTTTGTTTCTGACACTTCGGGAACGCTTCACTTTCGTTGGTGGATCCTCATCGGAAACAAATCATACTGTTGACCGGCGCTTATTTTAAACTTCAAACTGGTAAATCTAGCTTTTATGGCATAAAACCACTGATCTCCATGACCATTGCTGGATCGCGATTGCCCCGCTCCGCGAATGCGGTCACTGGCGGCCATCTTTAGGCAGAGTTATATCACCTCTAGCCAAGATACAGCTGCTGCAGCCACTTGGCAGCCACCATCATCCATCCATGGCAGACGGCGTTTTGGCAGTTGTGGTGGCAGGCTGCCATCAAAATAGCGTTGGGTGATATTCCGTGACTGATTGAAATTGTTTGACAAAACATGTTTTTGAAACCCGGCGTGAACGGTAGCCCGGTCTTTGAGGACCCGGTGAAAGTTTCACGAAATCGCACAGCACCGGGGAAAAGCAGCACAGCACGCATCAAAAGTCGCATCGAAAGAAGCATCGAAAGCAGACGCCGGTACGTAGTCTGCTTTCGATGCGACTATGCTGCTTTCCCCGGTGCTGCGCTTTCGTAGAACTTTCGCCCGGGTCCTCAAAGATGAGGCTACCGTTCACGCCAGGTTTCAAGAATTTGCTTCGTCCGAACAACCTCAGTGAAGCACGAAATATCACCCACGGTACAGTGTACTAGATCTACGGCTATTTTATGGCAGCCTGCCGCCACTGCGCTGTCCGCCATATTACTATGATGACTAGAGATGATATAACTCTACCTAAAGATGGCCGACCGTGGCCGCCTTCCGGTCCATAGGCAGAGCTGGTCAAACGCGATCCAGCAATTGTCATTGAGATCAGTGCATAAAACAATGTCAGAAACACGTGTAGAGTTCCTCCGTCGAATCTTGACTAGCACTTACTTCGCAAAAATTAAACACGGAAGCGCTTTTGCTCATTTGTCAAAGCGTGATGCACCTATCGGAATGAAAATTGTATACTTAGAGATACTTCTGCAGGATTGTTTAGCAGTGCCGGGTATTCAGATTGTACTGCTGCTTTAATGTTCTTTATTTGTCGCTCGATTGTTTTCACCTGCAAGTTTTTCACAGTTGCTATGTTTTTTTGTTTTTTTTTCACTCGATGCTGCCGCTGGGCGCCAGCTCCGCTTCTTGTCTTTTAATAAAGTTCCGCCTCTTCTAAACTTTTCAAACTTCCTAAAGACTGTCGCTTGGTAAGGAGCAAAGTCTCGCAAAAGCCCGCTGCAAACGCTCAAGGCTGTCGGACTCGTTTCAATCACTTTTGAAATAATTCAAATTCATCGCGCTCAAGTGCTATCTTTCCAGCTCCATTGCTGACGGTGACTCAGCGACAAGCAAACGACACACAAACGAGTCCTATCAGAAACAGAGATAAGCCAGCCAAGTTGAAACTTTCGCGGGTGAATCAGAGAGGGGACAGCTCCCGACCGTGTTTTTCGAAAGTGAAACAAGTTTTGAGACAGACGTAGTCTGTCTCAAAACATTCGTAGTGACCCTATCTGTTTGTGTCCGGATGGCAGGCAGGAAAGGCGATCACGCTGCTTTTTCAGGAACCAGTGAGTTTAGTGACAACTCTACAGTCGGATCTAAGTTCGAAAACCGATTACATCATGCGCTTTTACTTGAGATTTCGCAGTTGCGGCGTCGCTCGTGCGGATAAAAAAGAATGATGGAAGCCGTGGTTCTTAACTTCGCCATTCCGAAATCGCAAGCAAAAAAATTGTCAGCATTCCACTTTGTGAAGGTGGGTGGCTAGCAAAGCTGTAGAGCGCCACCACAAATGATTCATCAAGAGACACAGAAAAGCACCTCACCAAATGTTTATTTACAGTATATATATACATCATTTTTAAAATGTAGTGATGATTATTTTGTGATCACTATGATATACACTAATTGGTTCCATTACAACTTTGGTGAGATTCTTTGCAAAGTTAAATCTATACATATGATGCTTTACATATATAAAGCTGCTGCTTATGCTTTCAGGAAGCTGTGCATGCGCGCCTGCATTACCGACCTCCAGTTTTTGTTTCCTCAATTATTCCGTTTGCTTCACTTTATCATTGTACAGCAGGACAGGATATTGCCACTTTAGGTGATACTGTGTCATTCTCCTCAGCATAGGCCTCTGTAGAGGCTGGTCAACGCCCGCTTCAGTGGCCTGGCACCTCGGTAAGACTAGAAAAGGTCGCTAATGGCGGCTCGATCTGGCGCGTGTTAAAACCGTCTATATGTAAAGCAGTGACGTCACCCGACTCTAGCGGGAGAAGGCCAATTGTTCCCGGGTGTATCTCCATTATCACACGTTTCGACATCTTTCTTTATCAAACTGCATATGGAGGTGACGGGGCGTATGTGCATTCCATATAATGGAGCGCTTTTGCATACCGTTTCTGACTGAAAAATTTGAAACAGGTGCCTGCATATTACCTTCAAACGCCGAAGCTCGGCAACTGACTACTTGTAAAATAAAAAAAAAAAAACAATTTCCAAAAGCCGAATTTGGAGTTCCCGCGTGATCCGCGCCAGTGCAGTCACGTCAACGGTTGAGTCCTCCTCTAACCCGAGTTTTTTCTCGCCTCCGAACCGTCCCTACAGGAAGTGTCGTGTTCGCCCGTATTACGCGATCAACTTCGTTTCTCCGTGCGTGCCGCCTATCGCCGTGAGCAGACGACGCTTGATTTTCGAGTTTGAATTTCTTTTAGGGCCCTTTCAGCGATCTCAAATTCTTTGAAAAGGTGTGAGGTCTTAGAGGACGCGCACAGCTTCCCGAAATGCGTGACGTGAGGGGACATGTCGCGCCGGTGCTGCTTGAAAGGCCGCCCCCGCGGCGGAGTCACAGCCGAAAGTACGCTGCACAGGTCCCCGAAGAATGCGTCGGAGAAGGTGGCCTGGCTAGCCCCAATTCCCGAACGACTACTAGAGGGTTTGGGGTCGAAGTCCTTTATTTGTTCTCGTCGACGAGGATTATGAAGTCAGCCCAAGCGTCTCTAGAGCGTTGAGGGTTCAAATGGTACCTCGGTGGAGACTTGGTGTCGTTCCGACGAACTTCCCGTAGGAGGTCGCATCACACGAAGCAAAACATTTATGGCTAGAGGTACTATCGTGGGCGCTGTTAGCTATAACACGGTAGCGGCGGCCGTCCCGTACCCCCAGCGCCTCATAGCAGCCGTCAAACGCCGCGTAGCGGACTCGCTCTTCCCGTTTGCGAGCCCACCCTCGCTTTGTCGTCTGCTAGGCACAGCGCAGACGACGCCACAGCTTTCGCCAATTTTCCCTGAACACGGTTCAGCCAACCACCGAGTAATAGGTGTCCACAATTAATCCCTTGACTCCACTTGCTAAGGATAATCATCGCCGCGAATTGTGATGTCACTGTAGACTACATTTTTTTTATGGGACAAACTTGCAATTATACTCTGTTTCACTTTAGGGTGTAAGCGCAGCGGACGCTACGAGACGATAGGGCCAACCAAGCAGCGACAAAAGCGCACTTTTTGCACCTTATTGTGTCCCTCGGTGATGCACTCCGTGACGTTGCACTTTGCCGCTATTTGACTGGCTCTGTCATTTTGTAGCGTACGCTGCACTCCGGACTTAAGGTGAAACGGAGTATATAACATTCTATTTCTGTATCACAGCTGCTGCGGTCATACTGGTTTGCGAACGCATAATGTTAAAGAAGCATTGCGAAGTTTTGTTTCTGAAAAAGCAAAAAAGGTAGACAGGGTTAATGCCTTAATGGCTCTGCAACCTGCCCCAATAAAAATCGCCGATTTAAAATATTCAAAATCAGATCAGGAGAATTCCTTGTACGTGGCATGCAGCGCGGTTTCTGAGTGGAAGAAACCCTGAGTCCCTGTTAACGTCTTCTAGCAGATTGCTTGTGTAACCAAATGACTCCTCTCGTCGAATTTCCCGGAGACCGATCCAGGCGTACATCACAGTTTACAAATTCCTATGCCCTTCAATATAAACAAGACCCCGCGGGACAAACGGTTCGAAGGCCTTCCTGCACCTGGTTTGATATATCGCGCTTGCAACCACGCTCTTTTTGTCTCGTACGATATGCTACCTGTGTGAACACGAAGTCTGCTCTGGACTTGGAGCCGTGAGATTCGATCTGCGAAAAAGCGGATCGAGCCCAGGAAAAGCGACGGTGGCGGGCCATGTCTGTGCTGGGGAAGCCTTCGCAAGAAGTGTGCGTGTGCGTGTGTGTGTGTGTGGCTGGCCTCATCGAGCTGCCCACTAGCCCACCGTGGAATCCACCGGTACCATCCCCTTCGGACAATGCAGGAAGAGGCCGTAACTACCGGACAGTGACAGATTAGACACTCCCTCCACCCGCTAGCTCCTCAGTATTGCAATGTGGTTGGTAGTGATTCAGGATTTTAGGAGTTCAGTTTTCAATTGTCTAGTAATTGTTTTTCTTCTGTGTATTTGCTAGGTATATTTGCATTTTTCCGCCCGCGCACCGGCTGGGTTAAGTGCTAAGACTATTTATTGCCACGTTTCGATACTTGTGAACCCCATTATATTATTTCTCTTTCTAATTAAATAATCGTTTTAATTAAACTCCCGTTGTTTAAAAACTTGTGTTACGTCCTCTTTATTGGCAAGACCTCACCGCGGTGTAGGCCGGTCGTCTGGTCAGCAGATCTTTCTTCCTTTTCTGTTTATGGTGAACCACGAACCTGTGCGCGTGTGACGGCTTACGGCACTCGGTGGCGGCGCTGGCTGATTCTCACCAAGAGCGTTCTAATTGCAAATAAACATCTGCAGGCTTTTTGCACTCTATGACCCTCTCAGAATTTTATAAAAATATTTCCCCAGATCGATAACTCTCTTGCACCCCTCGACCCAGTCACAGATCATGACTTTTCTGATCGCGGATGAGGCGTCGCAAGATATCCTGTTGGAGCGACTTGAGTAGCGCCCAAGCGCACACATGGCTGTTGCTTCCGACACTGAACCGCTTACACTACCTAAACCTTGATTTCCACTCATTCGCCATTGTTTTTCAAGAAATACACTGTTTTCGTTCCGCCCTAGCCATGCGCGCGATCGGTCGGGGCAGAAGTTTCCGCAATGTCGTTCGTGTAAGCGATGGCTAGAGAAATCAATCAAACTATTTTGTCAGCAAGCTTTCGAGCGGTGCCTAGAAATACGAATCAAATTATATTGTCAGCCAGGTACTAATATTAAAGTACTAACTTTAAATGGTAGCACAATGAACATCTAACCAGCCAAGTATAAAACCCTAATAAGGATCGTACGCGCCGCAACGTTCAGTTTTTATTGGCAATATCATCCATATCAGCGATAAAACCAAGTTCACGTGCTATTTTCATAATGCTTCATGACGCCTGGGCATTAATATGACAAAGTACGGATACTGTGGCATGCGTCGCTCGTGTACCACTAGTCGTCAAGACAGAAACGCCCCAGCGGTAATTGATGCGACCACGACCTGGTTACACATTTATTTTTTGTTTTAAAACAAAATAATGCAACATGTCTTTGCATATTTGTAATTACCGGTCATCAAGGACCCATCGAGTAAAATTTAAAGAAAATCGAGAATGATTATTTTTTTTAATTGCCGCACAAAAATCGCAAAATTTTGACTTTTTCCATTTTGACGAAATTTCCGGGCGCAATCCAGAAAAAAATTTCAACTGTATAACGCTAATTAATTTGTTAAAAGTTCACAAGGCATGAAACACTGGACACAAAAAGTTTCAGCTTTAGAACATAAATTGTAAAGCGACATAAAAATTCGCCGAAAAATGCCTCATTATGTAAGATTTGCTCCAGAAGCCAAGTTTGGCATTTTATTTCTCTTGAAATATAGGCTCATATAAGTTAACTTTAACTAATTCTGGCAGAAAAGTATGCTTGAATTAAACGTAAAAAATGTGACGGTGTAGAAAGCTGTATTCTTTATTCCTCCGGCCTTCAAAGTTGCGTCATCGCGCAGTTGGGAAAATCGTTTTTTCAACCTCCTCTCGAATGCGATTTTTCTCACGAATACAATGAAGTATCTTGCAAAAGTAAGGTCTGTCCCGTTGTGTGGACAGGTTTCGCTACCTCATATAAAAATTTAATTGAAAACAAAAAATAGGCATGACACCACCATGACCGTCCTTATCTGAACACACCCTGGAGCAAGCTCAGCATCGCAGCTCCTATTCTCGCCTGCGGAAGCGAATGGCCGAGGTGGCGGTCACGAGAACTAGCGGCGCTGCGGTCGGATCTTACTTCCCCGTCTCGCGCGTCATCTGCTACCACCGCGTTGAGAGCTTTTCTTTTTGCTTTTTCAGTTTCCTTTTCTTCCTTTGTGCTTTTTTTTTACTTCCATGTGTATAATACAAAAAAAAAGATGATGAAGATGAAGTGTAATACACAGCAGTGTTGAGAGTCAGCGCAGTGTGAGAGTTCTCTCTTTGAGAGTTTGAAATTTATTTTTGTGTGCGTCTGTTTCCTTGCGCTGTGAAGCGTTAGTGTGAATCACCAGCTCACCCAAGTTCAAGTATTGCTATTCAAACTTGGCGGGCTAGACAACCCGGAAGTAAGACTCGACTGCAGCGCTGCTAGTTCTCGTGACCGCCACTGAGCCCACGTCAGGCGAATGCAGCTCCCGGCGTTCGGAGAAATACCGTAGAGGCCAGCACCGTCGTGCATATGGAACCACCCCTACAAACGCCGCAAAACGGGGCTTTTTGTCGCCTTTCCGTACTGTGGAGCGAGGGTATGGAATCTCGTTGGTTTCGGATGCGCCGGACTCGCCGGAGTTCTCCTGGTTGTACGGTGTCGGTGGTGACGGCAAATACGGGTCGGCTGGGTCGGCAGGGAGCAACGGTCTCGTCGGTTTTCGATGCGGCGAACTCGCCCGAGTTCTGTTGGTTGTACGGTGACGGCGGTGACGGCAGAGACAGGTCGGCTGGGTCGGCAGGGAGTAACGGTCATTAGGGAGTTTTAGAATAACGTACGCAATTTTAGCGCACGCTAGCGCTAAATTTAACGCTTGTATTAGCGCACGCGACGCGAGAGTGTTTTAGAATAGCGTTTCTCCGTCGCGACGCAGAAGGCCAAGCAACTCGCGCTTGCGACGCGACCAAGATACAGTCACAATTTTTATTTCAACCACGAAATGCTGTAACTTTAGAAAAAACAAGTTTTTTTGGTCCAAAGTACCATTTTAGATTTGTTTAAACATGAGAATGCGGCACGAGCGGTTGACCGGTCGTGTCCGCTTGCGTCGCCTCGACAAGAGAGGTCTCGTATACTGACCTTCGCACATCGTACCTTCGCCGAGAAATGTTCGCGCGTCACAAGCATCAATTGTCCGGTGATCGTTGCCAAACCGAGTATAATGTCGTCCCGTATTGAAAATCGCAATCGCGAGGATGCCGCCTACGTCGCACTCACGACGCCGCCAAAGCAGCCGCCGACATAATCCTGAAGCCGCCATTTTTTTAACTCTGCTCGTCTTGGCTTTAGCCAACTTCTCATCACAAATCCTCGCTTGAGAAGCGCAAAGACCCTTTGCGTACGCACGCTATTTCCGAGAAAGAGCGCACGCTAAAATTGCGGACGCAAAGCGCGAAACCTGGTTTGCGCTCGGAGCATGCGCAGTTGCGACGACGCTATTCTTTGCGTACGCAAAGCTTTAGCGTGCGTTATTCTAAAACTCCCTGTTGTCTCGTTGGTTTTCGATGCGCCGAACTCGCCCGAGTTCTGCTGGTTGTACGGTGACGGCGGTGACGGCAGAGACGGTCGCTAGTGTCTGGTCGGCTAGTTTTGGTTTGTTTGAAGAAAGTCGCGGTGGCGCGTCTGGTCACAGACGAATTGTGGATCATGCCTGGAAGGTACTGCTCTAGGAGATAGTGCGGCAATTCTAATAAGACGCCAAATGTTTCTCTGATGCTGTTCCCAACAGATCACAGGTATGGTTTCGATTCGGAAGTTCTTTACTTCACCATTGCGAAGTCTGGTGAACGTAAGTTCTTAGTATATGTTATTATTATTCATTTAAGGTACGAGAGATGGGAATCGTACACCAATTTGTCAAAAGATCACAAGAGAACAAAAGAGCGCTATCTCAGTTTAGCTCATTTTTGGCGGACGCATTTATAAACAAGAAGCGCTTAAAAAACAACGCCGTGCCTTAACTTTACCTTTTACACTATTAGCATTTGGCTGAGCAGGACTAGAGCTTGAGATAAGACTAATTTCGACTTTTCTTCCTTCCCGTTTTTTTTTCTTTCTTGTGTTGATAAGGCATGGCTAAAAAGTATAGTTTTCTTTTTCTTGTACGGCGGTGGAAAAGAAAAGCTCCTTTTTGGTCAGCAAAAAGTGTCGTCCTTGTATGTAACTTTTAATTAAGTTGGCAACTTTAACATTTACAAACAAATGCACCGCCTAATTAACCCCCTCCGTGTTTTTTTTAAAGATTTATTTGAAAGGGTCTAGAATATCATGCTATATAAATCAGTGTAATAATTTGTATATCTGTGTTCAATATCAGTATATAATTTGTATGATTGGTGTACCTTGTGGTATGTAAATTATTCAGTGGAATCATTTCTGTGTTACCATGTTCACGAAAAAATAATAAAAAAATGAGTCAAAATCATAGAGAAAAAAAACCTGCTTCTGTGTCTTTATGCACGATTTTTTATATATATATACAAGGGGATAAAAGAGAAGAAAAAAAGTGGAGAAAGGGAAGCGGACGGGCGCAAGCCACCAGGGCCACCAGTTCGCCGCAGAATACTGGCCAGGTGGCGCGAGTCAACGCCGGATTCAAAGGATCCAGCCGTATTCAGTCTATTCGCCCATCATCTGCATTCCTTCGACTACTTGCGCCCCTAGCGGCAGGCGTAATGCATACATTAGGCTAGCCCCTGCAAAACTCTCTCCTTCAGTCCACCTTCTACTGTGGCGCACCCTCTCTTCTTTACTCTTCACTCTTCTTCCTCCTCTCTCCCCTTGCTCCTCGAGCGCATTTCAATGACCGAGGCTACGGCTGCCGTGAGCCTGCCCACGTCGCAGGCGGAGCTGTCCAAACTGAGCTTGCTCCAGTAAAGTTGATTCAGGCGCATTCTTCACTCACTTCTTCGGTCAGAGGCCGTTCGATGAAACGATTGTGCGTAACAAATGATGCACTTTTTATATTTTGATTTTCGAAACGCCCCAAAAATTTCAGTAGAGTAGATTGTTGGGCTAGTTGGTTTTGGGACTTGGAAAACATCTTAGCGCTCAAAAACAAGGACAAGTAGAAGAGAACGACACACTGTGGTGTCTGTTTCTCTTCTACTTGTCCTTGTATTTGAGCGCTAAGATGGTTTCCAAGTCTCAAAAAAGCACGCCGCCAACGGTTTTTTTGTTTTTATTGAGGACGAGGTGTTGCCGTTGCAGAACACCAAAAATCACACTAAAATCCATCTTTTTTTAAAGTTACGGTGTATTGTGTTGGCACGAAAACATGTTCGCGTTCCACAAATTCACCAGCGACCATGACAGGCTTGGAATAGATAGGATCGTCCAGCGTTCCTTGTGTGCAAGCGCGTTTTCTGCCTTTAACGCTTCAAATCGGCGATTTCCGAATAAGATGGACTGGGCAAAAATTGCACTGTGTGAAACGACCTTAATACGTTAGTCAGAGATTACAAAAACATCCAGTTAATTGGTAGGCTAGTCGAGAAGCCTCCACCTCTCAAGTTCGGGCAATATCTTCGGCAAGCAAACTTTCTTTTTGTCGCGTTTAAATTGTGCGGCGTTCTCGCGTTGCCCATAGACGCCAAGGTGGTCAGCGGCGGAGAGTTGGTGAGTGCCTGATTTGGGCTCATGGGTGACACCAGAACCCTAGATCGTTAGATGCGGGTACCGGCAGTGGGGACTACACTCAAGCAGATTTTGTTTTGGGTACTTGAGGTAGTTGTAAGGGAGCTCAGATTGCATTCATCATGAATCTCGAAAGGTTACTGAAGCCAGACTTGCTTTTGATGTGCGGAGAATTGGGGATTGACACGCGTAAGATTCAACGGAAACCCTTTCTCGTGAAGGCCATTCGGGACATCGGTGCGGAGGACGCTGAGTTAGAAGAATGCTGGGAACTGATCAAAGCAAGGAAGCGCGAGGCGGAAGAGCAGGAACAAAGAGTCAGACGCGGGGTGGAGAGCGGAACAGAGCAAGAGAGGAGCGCGAGGGCGCGAACGCCACGAGCTAGAGATGAAGCGCCTTGACCTGGAGTTAAAGCGGGCAGAGAACGAACAGGCTGGTAGCCGCGCTTCGAGCTCTAATGTTGTCAAGGCCTTGAAAATAAAGGAACTCTTGCAGCCTTTCAAAACCCGGGAAGATATAGGATTATTCCTAGTAAACTTTGAGCGGACTTGCGACAAGATGGGGTTCTCTCGCGACACGTGGCCCCAACACTTGCTCACCTTGCTGCCCTGCGAGGCGGCTGACGTAGTGGCGAGGCTAAACACCGAGGATGCCTCAGACTACGAGAAGGTCAAACTCAGTCTTCTAAAGAAGTATCGGTTGTCTACTGAGGCGTTCCGGCAACGTTTTCGAGGAGACACCAAAAAGACCGAGCAGTCTTTCACGGAGTTTGCGTACAGTCTGAGGTCAAACTTAGTGGAGTGGCTGAAAAGTGCCGAAGTCTACGGTGACCACGATCGCGTAGTCGAGTGCATAGGGCTCGAGCAGCTCTACAAGTGTATGCCAGAGACAGTCCGATTCTGGGTTCAAGATAAACTGCCCGAAACAACCCAGGAGGCAGCTGAGTTGGCCGAGGAGTACGTGTCGCGTCGAGGCAGCCAAAAGGGGACACGCCGGAGCGTAGAGGCCTCGAGGGACGCGCAGACTATCGCGGACGGTTTTCAAAACCGCGCAGCGATGCAGCGAAGCAGGACTTTCAAGGTCCCGCAAAGGACTCGCCCCGGGAGGCAGGCTCCACGGGGAGTGAGAGGGTTAAAGAAGTAAACGAAACCCCGACAGAGGTGAAACTTGTTAACACAGAGGCTCGGGCGAGTTGGTTCCTCTAATACAAATAGAAAAAGACAAAGAAGTGTAAATACACCCGAGAGTTGTCAGTCAGCGCTGTGTAAGTGTCTCTTTCTTTTGTATGTGTGTTGACTCGAGTGACTGTTTTGCTGGTGCGCTGTTCCCCCTGTAGACCCGACAGAGGGCAAAGCGAGTGACTTGAACAGAAAGCGCTTCGAGTCGAGGCAGCCGATGCGCTGTTTTAGGTGTAACGAAACGGGACATATTGCGGCCGGTCGTCGAAAACCTCGCATGGTTTTCTCACACGTCAGCAGTGACGATGAGAACGACAAACTGTTGGCGCCATACACGCACAACTTGCGCGTGAATGGCCATGCCTGTAAAGTTCTTAGAGACAGCTCCGCCACGCTAGATGTTATGCATCCTTCCCTTGTCCGCCCCGAGAATTACACAGGCGAGTGTGCTTGGATACGGCAGGTGGTGGAGCAACAGAGCGTCTGTTTGCCGGTGGCGAAGGTGGTGATCGAGGGTCCCTTTGGTACACTGGAGACGGAGGCTGCTGTTTCGAATGATCTACCACTGCAGTATCCATATTTGTTTTCGAACAAATCTGATCAAAAGTTGCGCGACATGGGAAAACAGCTGACACAGGGCGTGGTGCAGGCCCTGACAAGGTCAAAAGCGCGGGAACTAGAAAGCCAGTTAGTGCATGACGGAGAGCCGGGAGGGTCACCTAAAACTAAGAGAAAAGGAAAAGCCCTGCTTCCGCAGCAGAGGACGAGGAAACCAGGCAGCCCAGTGAGACGAGGAATGATAGCGGGGATGCTGGCGGTTCCCGAGAATCCATTCAGATGGAAAGTGACGACCGCGTGGAAGACGAGTTTCAGGAAATAGGCGGGCGCGTGGTTCCACCGGTCACCGAAAAGTTCCGAAAGTTACTGAGAGTGGACGCGGCCGTCCTACAGGCCGAACAGAAAACCGATCCGAGCCTTGAGAGGCTATCAGAGACGGAAAAAGATGGCGTAGCCAAGAAAAATGTGACCATCTTCGAGAAAGAGGGCCTGCTGCATCGGCAGTACGAAGATAGGAGGAGGAGGGTTTTCGACCAGCTGATCGTTCCTTCCAAGTATCGTTCGGACTTGCTGCATGTGGCTCATGAGAACCCGTGGTCGGGACATCTCGGCATTAAGAAGACCAAAGAGCGTCTCTTACAGGAGTACTACTGGCCTGGATGTTTCGGAGATGTGGAGAACCACGTAAGGTCGTGCAGCGTGTGTCAGATCGCCGGAAAACCGAGCGATAAATGGAAGGCTCCGTTAAGGCTGGTTCCCCTGATCTCTGAACCATTCAGGCGCTTGGTCATTGACACGGTAGGGCCTCTGCCCATAACAGAGTCGGGCTACAAGTATATCCTTACAATGATCTGCCCGGCAACTAAATTCCCAGAGGCGGTGCCTCTGAAAGGGTTGAGCTCGGCGGAGATAGTTGACGCCCTACTGACAGTCTTTGCGAGGGTAGGCTTTCCCGCCGAGCTTCAGAGTGACCAGGGTAGCGTATTTACTAGTGCCTTGACGACTACCTTTCTGGAGCGGTGTGGAATTAAAATTATACACAGTTCTGTCCACCACCCGCAAACAAACAGTGTGGAAAGATGGCATGCGGTGCTCAAGCGCGTTCTTCGAGCGCTAACTCACGAGCACAAACGTGACTGGGAGGGTTGCTTGCCCGCGGCGATGTTTGCTCTCCGTTCGGCAGCTCACGAGTCTACCGGATTCAGCCCCGCTGAACTGGTGTACGGCAGAGCGCTGCGGTCTCCTATGCGTATGTTGCGCGAGTCGTGGGAGGGGAGCGGAGAAGACACTACAGTAGTGGAGTATGTTTTGGGACTGCTGGAACGTTTACACGTCGCCAAAAAGATCGCCGCGGAAAACATGAGCGCGTCACAGCTCAAAGCTAAAGCGTACTATGACCGTACGGCTCGAAAAAGGACGTTCGAAGTGAGCGACAGAGTAATGCTTCTGAGATGCTCTAAGAAAAACAAACTAGAAGTGCACTGGGAGGGCCCGGCTAAGGTGATCGAGAAGTTATCAGACACCAATTACGCGGTTCAGCTAGGCGGGAGACGGAAAGAGGTGAAAATTTATCACTCCAATCTTATGAAACCTTTTGTCGAACGCGAGGGGGTTGCTCTGATGAGCTTGAACGCGCCGGAAGAGGTGCATTTGCCGATACCTCAATGGGGCGAGTACTCCGATGCTACTGGAATCGAAGATATAATGCAAAAGGCTGTAAAGACGAAGGAAATGACGCCTGAACACCTGTGTGATTTGAGGGAATTGTTAGAAGAGTTTCAGGACATATTTTCGAACCGGCCGGGTAGAACAACGGAAGTCACTCACGACATCGAGCTTACTTCAGATCAGCCGATTAAGGCAAAGTCATACAGGCAGTCACCGAGACAGCGGGACCTAATGAAGACCGAGATAGACCGAATGCTCGAACTGGGGGTAATAGAACCAGGAGAGAGTGATTACACGTCTCCTTTAATCATGGTTGAGGTTCCAGGCAAGGACCCGCGTCCTTGCATCGATTACCGACGGCTGAACGCGGTAACAAGGGACCAAACCTATCCGATACCTAACATCGAGGAGCGGATCGAGATCGTAAGCAGTGCCAGGTATATCTCCACCCTCGACTTAGTCCGGGGATATTGGCAGGTGCCACTCACCGCGCGCGCAAGTCGGTTCGCGGCTTTCGTTTCTCCCTTTGGTACGTTCCGCCCTCTAATGTTGAGTTTTGGCTTGAAGAACGCGCCGTTTTGTTTTTCAAGTTTAATGGATCGCGTGCTGCGGGGCCTCGGCGATTTTGCGCTGCCCTACTTGGACGATATTGCCGTGTTTTCAAACAGCTGGGAGGATCATCTCGCTCATTTGCGGGCGGTGTTTGTCCGTCTTCGGGAGGCGAACCTAACGGTGAAGGCAGAGAAATGTCAGCTGGGAGGAGCCGAGGTTACTTACTTGGGTCATGTGGTTGGGAACGGATCTCGTCGACCATCCGATATTAAAATAGAAGCAGTGGCCAACTATCCTCGCCCGAAAACGAAGACTGATATCCGAGCGTTCCTCGGACTTACGGGGTATTATCAGCGGTATATCCAGGGGTATTCAGAATTGGCGAGCCCGCTCACGGACGCTCTTCGCAAACCGCAGCCCAAGCTCGTGCTCTGGGACGACCGAAAACAGGCGGCGTTCCAGGCATTAAAGGACGCGCTGATAAGACAGCCCGTTCTAACGGCACCGGACTACAACAGACCATTTGTAGTTCAATGTGATGCCAGCGACAGGGGGATGGGCGTCGTGCTGTGTCAGAGGGACAGCGGGGGCGTCGAGCGCCCCCGTCTTGTACGTAAGCCGCAAACTGAGTGTCCGGGAAGAAGCGTACAGTGCAAGCGAAAAGGAATGCGCATGCCTAGTTTGGGCAGCTCAGAAGCTGTCGTGCTACCTTGCGGGGACCAAATTTACATTTGAAACAGATCACTGCCCTCTGGCGCAGTGGCGGATCTAAGGGGGGGGGCGACGGGGGCGGCCGCCCCCACCCCCCAAACAAAGTCGACCTCCCCCTCCCCCTTCTCGGATTGCAATTTGACATGGGTGGACCCCCGGTGCACACGAAAGAATGGGAGAATAGCATCCTTACAAATTTTCCGCCCCCCCCCCCAAAAAACGGAGTTCTGGATCCGCCCCTGCTCTGGCGTGGCTACATAATATGTCGCCAAAAAACGGACGCGCCTTTTGCGCTGGAGTATTGCCCTGCAACAGTTCAATTTCGAAGTTACATACAAACTAGGGCTGGGCAGTTGATCGATTAACCTTCAGATTAATCGATTAAGGCTTTAATCGCGATCAGATTTTTTAACCGGTTAATCGGTTTTTTAATCGGTACTCAAAAAGAAGTCAACTGGACGCACGCATGGCTCTCTCCTGGACGACCTGCCCAAACTAGGAGTGACTCATGCCCCGCCCTTCCCTTAAGGAAAACGCTGCGTGGCGTGTATCCGGTCGTTCTGCCCCGAGCAGTTTTCCATTCCCAGCCAGGTGCTATGAGCAAGGTTCAATTCGCGCGCTCGCGAAGCGTCACGTGTTCGAGGATATACATTACAGCTCTGCCGAGGCCCGACGAACAAGCCGGGCCCGCAACTGATCCCCGCGCGACCGCGAAACTTCACGTGTTGAGGATCTATTACACATCCTGGCCAGGCAAGACAAACAAGCAGAGAAACAATCTGGTAAGCTAACAACGCCATGGTTTACTTGTTCCAGTATTCGGCCCGTAAAAATGGACGAGTTCACGAGTATGAAAGGCTATCTCGCTGGAAAGTTTTTGTTTAAAGTAAACTCCAGCGGTGAAGTTTTTAACTCGAAGGAAGTCCACTGCATCATCTGCAAAAAGACGCTTTCGTACAGTGAAAGCGTAAGTTCGCTTCAGTATCACCCACGAGCGAAGCACCCATGTACGCCGCTGCAGCAAGGACCATCCGCCAAAACGCAGACAACAATCAACGCCTTCTTGTCGAGGCCCATTTCTCTGAAAAAGAAGAAAGCATCGCCCAAGCCCTGACTTCTTGTCTTCCTGTCGGAGAATGTAGACAAACTTCTTTGACTTCGGAGCTGGAACAAAAATATCTGTCTTTGAATCGTTGAACGGTTGAACTATATATATGTACCTCAATTATAAATGTCCTTGCGCAGTGTAACAGAGAGTAAAAAAGTCTTCAAAGGCAAGACGAGTTAGTTGCATTCTTTTTAATATAATATGTATAAAATATTAACGCAACCGATTAATCGATTAATTAATCGATTAAAGGGTGGCGATTATTCGGGTTAAAACTTTTAATCGACGCCCAGCCCTAACACAAACGGGGCATAAACAACGGCAACGCCGATGGCTTGAGTAGGTCTTCAGCCTGAGACCGGTTTCCGAGAGTCGGGCGAAGCAAATTGTTTACTTTCAATTTTACTTTTTAGTTTGATAGTGATTCTGGCTTCGGCTGTTCCTTATATCTTGTGATGATTGGGGTTATGTGCTTCGGGGTTTGTCTTGGGTTTATTTTAATTTTAATGTAATTCGAACTTTGTTCCGGTGACCAATTGAGGGGTTCGGTCGGGTGCTTGCTGGCGTTTTGCTGTTGTTGTGATGGTTTGTCCCAGTGAGTGCGGCCAAGGCCACGAATCTTGGAACGTCCGGCCTGCGGGATCAATGACCAGCGACAAGCCTCGTCGTTCCTTCAAGCGACCACAATTGTGCTCACCTTCGGATCGACTTCCCGGGCGGCGATGAAGCTGTTACGTCTGCGACGGGAAACAGCCTTCCTGCACTTTGCCCTTTGTTCCCCGGAGCAGTTGCGGAAGGCCCCGGACCAGGCCTTCCCTTCTGCTAATCCGATCTGCACGGGAGAACGTTGTTTGGACAAGACCTTGAGCTGTTGTAGACGGACATCATCGACACGTGTTCGTGTCGCGGGATCGGTCGAGTCATCGACACCGTGTTCGTGTCCCGGGTGCCGGAAGCATTGCCGGGCGGGGAGTCCGGCTACGGCGCCGGCGGCGGGGCTTCCGGGCGAGTGCGGTCGGTTCGGGTTGTTACCTGAGTCGCGGCGCGTGCCTGTGAGAAGGGTCATCGGCATCGTGGTCGGCGTCTCGCGGACCGGCCCTTTGTTGCCGACTCCAGGCGCGGCTTATCGAGGGCGAGAGTTTCTCGGCGCCGGAAGGTGAAGCCCGTCCGCCACTACAGTGTGTGCGTGTGTGCGCGTGCGTACTCGAGGGGATGAGTGCAGTGGCGGTCCCAGACGTTGGTTTTAGGGGGCCGAAATTGCTGCTTAAATAACAAAAAAGAGACATCACACTTTTAAATAACAAAAAAGAGACATCACACGCAACCCTCAAAACACGGGCGCAATGGTGTAACAGTGGCGCCATCTAGGTACTGTGTACAGAACTAGCGAAAATTTTAAATACTACAGTTGGCAGCTAACGGCCAAGGGTCCATTTACACCATATTCATTTTGGCGAAATTAGATCTCAGAGAGCACACACGCTCCAGTGAGTCTGCTCTTTTTAAAGGGGTCTTTCCCTACGTCCCTATGTGAAGACATCGTCCGAGCTCACAGATCCTCCAATCAAGACCGACTGTGCTCTCTTTTTGCTTGGCTGTAAAATAACAAAAATTATAAAAAGCGATCGATTGGGGGGGGGGGGCGGTCGCCCGCCCCCCCCCTTAGGACCGCCACTGGATGAGTGGGGGCGAGGCCTGGACATGATGCCGGTTGGTCATTCGGCCACCATTGGCTGCCAAACTGCTGGAGTACCAACAGCGACCCTATAAAAGAGGAGACGAGAGGTCCCAAGGGTGCTCTCGGACGACGCAGATACTTTGTATATACTGTGTATTAAATCAGAGTTCGTCGCGAGAGACCCTCCCGTCTCGTGATGTTCCTGCCGAGAATCGTTCTGGGGATCCGGTCCTGGCCTGGCCCTGCCTGAGGCTTCCTGGGGAACCCCTGGGTCGTAACAGGGTGAATACATTTTATATTGCACTGAGTGGGCCATCACGATACGCTCTCGCGTACTCGGTTCATCATTTAGGCGGTAAAATGGCGTCTAAACCTTAGCCAATGCTACGCGCTTGAGCTGAGTCACATTGAATGACGCGAACTTTAAGAAGCACGCACGCACGCACACACACACACGCGCGCGCGCACGCACACACACAAAGGACGATTAAGCGGGAAAACGGCTGGGATGTGTACTCGAGCAAACGTGCGTGTGTGTATGAAGGCACTCCGTATACTTGGGTAGTAATTCAATTACAGTAATTCAATTACTTTTCTTCGTAATTAGTAATTGTAATTCATTACTTTCGACCAAAAGCAATTGTAATTATAATTTAATTACTTTCTAGCGTCAGTAATTGCAAAATTTCAGGCACAATTACAATTACTTTTGCAAAACTTTGCGGCGCCGACGGAACCTCTCTGAAAGCCTCAGTGTTCGCACAAGCGGTCTAGCTCTCGGTGAAACACACACACACAGACACACACTCACACTCACGCACAACCTAAATAGCGTCGCATTGTTTGTAGTTTTGTTGCTTACACTGCACCTCAACGGCACCGTGTAGCGCCGGCTGCGGTGCGACACGAAAACAAGAGCGTAAACATGCCAAAATATTGACACAAAATTGAGCTTTAGCTTTCAGCAGAGGTTCGGAATTTTATTTGTCTATGAAGTAATATTTTTTTTCCATTTTTTGCCAGTTTTTTACGTCCCTCTTCCAGTCCTGTCGCGTTATGGGTATTTTTGTATTATTTTTAAGTTTATTTCCTCTTGATTTTACTTCACATATTATTTGAATAATTATTTTGGAGACGGACCTCGCACCTGTGAATATTGTCACCTAATGATTCGGGAGCCCCGATTCGGTACTTATATATTTCTGAGTCATTATAATTTCAACCCAATGTAAATCATTTACAACACCATTATGTTCCTATGTGAATGTGGGTCGAAATAGTGCACGTGGATTTTTTTTATATTAACACTTGTGAAATATTTCTATATGACTAGTTGTCGCATTTTTATTTGTGAATTATGGCGCACCGTGCATTCACGGGCGCCTATCAAACCATTTAGCCGTCTTGGCCGCGAGGCGGCTATTTAGTTGCCTCGCCTCAGACACGATCACGTGGTCGTGTCGCCGCGGGGTCGATCGGGATCTCGAATTCCAGCTCCCGACGGGCCGCTTTCTTTCTAGCCACTGGATGGCGCTGCAGACGCCCCCATGGCGGGCGAGGAAAAACCTCCTCGCCCATCGGTCTGATATTGTCGGGTAACCGGAGGCAAAATGTCTCTTAGGATTCCGACCGGCGCTCAAGAAAGGCGAGTGCTAGCAACTGCTCTCGGGCAATAGCGGGACACGAGGCCTGGAGCCCATCTTTGTGTTAAGCTTTGGGCTTAACGTACGTTTGTAAATATTTGAGTAATGTCGCGTGTGTTTGTAGTATAGATTGAGTGTTTTGTAGCGTCGTGTTTTTATGTACCAATAAACGGGGAGCGGAATCCCGCTCCCGTGAAAGAACCAGGCTGGACTCAGGTTGTTGACGGACCGCGTGGGGAACGGCGTATCGGCGGCAGTACACGAGATCACAGAATAGAGACCTGCGCGGATAACGATTTGATGTCCGCATCAGATCCGCATCCGCGAACTTCGTATCTGCATCCGAACCGCATCCGGAAACATTTTACATTATTGTATCCGTATTCGATCCGCATCCGCGTACTTCGTATCCGCATCTGAACCGCATCCGCAAACATTTTACATTATTGTATCCGTGTCGATCCGCATCCGCATACTTTGTATACGCATCCGAACCGGATCCGCAAACATTTTACATTATTGTATCCGGATCCGATCCGCATCCGCATACTTTGTATCCGCATCAGAACCGCATCCGCAAACATTTTACATTATTGTGTCCGTATCCGATGCCATCCGCATACTTCGTATCCGCATCCGAACCGCATCCGCAAACGTTTTACATTATTGTATCCGTATCCGATCCGCATCCGCGCTACTTTGCTATATCGCACCCGAACCAAATCCGCAAACGATCCTACATTATTGTGTCCGGATCCGATCCGCATACTTTGTATCCGCATCCGAACCGCATCCGCAAACATTTTACATTATCGCATCCGTATCCGATCCGCATCCGCATACTTTGTATACACTATCCGAACCGGATCCGATGACGATTTGCATTATTGTATCCGTATCCGATCCGCATCCGCATACTTTGTATCGCATCCGAACCGGATCCGCAAACGTTTTACATTATTGCTATCCGGATCCGATCCGCATCCGCATACTTTGTATCCGCATCCGAACCGCATCCGCAAACATTTTACATTATTGTATCCGTATCCGATCCGCATCCGCATACTTCGTATCCGCATCCGAACCACATCCGCAAACATTTTACATTATTGTATCCGTATCGATCCGCATCCGCATACTTTGTATACGCATCCGAACCGGATCCGCAAACATTTTACATTATTGTATCCGGATCCGATCCGCATCCGCATACTTTGTATCCGCATCCGAACCGCATCCGCAAACATTTTTACATTATTGTATCCGTATCCGATCCGTATCCGCATACTTTGTATCCGTATTCAAACCGCATCCGCAAATTGTGGAACCATGTCGATGTTCTTGCTAACCACCAGAGATTACGATTGCATTTAGACTAGCAAAATCAGCGGAAATCGCGACGACCGCGTTCTTCCCCGCCGCACGCGGAATCGGATACTTTCACCTGTGGCCCCTTAACTCTCCTCTAAAATCTAAAAGCCTAAAATCTAAAAGCCGTGACATTTATGTAGTGATGCTTAAGCCTCCTCAAACATTGGGGCAATGACTGAACTAATGTGTTGCATTCTATACAACTCGTTTAAAGTTATATGGCCCAAGTCGGGTCGGTCTCAGAAATAAGTAAGTGTAAAGTAAATGCCTTACTTTTTAAGAGTAATTTGTAATCGTAATTAATTACTTCTTACGTAGTAGTAATTGTAATTGTAGTTAAACTACTTTTGAAGCAAAGTAATTGTAATTGTAATTAAATTACATTTTGGGAGTAATTTACCCATGTATTGCGAGTATTACATGGTCGGGTGTTACAAACGCGCTCAGTCTGCCTGGCTGAGAGAAACAGGCCTTTTACCTTTACAACACTGTATTAAGCGTAATCCCTTTACGTTACCTGGGAAATTGAATTTAGGCTATTTTTACTGCAATTATGTTTTGGTTCAGAGTAGATGGCTTTTTCTTTGACTCTTACACTGTTTGCAAATAATTTGGCGCGTTTTCCTCACATAGAGGTTCGATATGCAGTACATTGTTTCCACTCAGGCGGAATCCAGTTCACCCGAAACTAACTACGCAATGTTTCAGAGAATGCAGAACGTGGGTCATACTCATACTTGTCATTATGTTGTGTGCTTGGCTTGGCCGGGGCAAGGTCAGGCTAGAAACCGTAGTTCCTAACGACCTTCGTTCTCGCTTAGAAGCAATGGGAGTTTTTGCAGCTAGGGGGGGGGGGGGAGGCCGACCGCGATACCCTTCCAACCCTTCCTAGAGTAACTGCATAGACTCTGCTTGCATATCCAGAATATCATGTTCCTTTTCCTTTCGCCGCCAGCTCCCTATTGGCGGAGAAGCGGTCACGTGCACCGAGCTGGATTCAACCTTTGTGGGGAAAGCGACCTTGCAGGCGCTGAGTTTCTAGTGGATCATGTTTCTCGCTTTGCGTTTGCCAAATATACATCCTAGACTAAAATAGAACGAACTGAAAGGTTCCCGGACCATTCAACGGTATGCGTAGCCACTGGAAACAGTATATTCGCGTTGTTTTATAACGCGAGCGATGTTTGAAAACATGTTTCCGGAGTCTGGGAAGAAGACGACACGGTGGACGATCGCGTAGCTCGCGCATCCGGTGCTCTTGCAGAAGCGACGGTCGCTTCCCGCAGTTCGGCCTTGGGCCCAACATGGCCGCCCTGGAAACGCCATTGCTGTAGTCTTCCCCGGAAGGTGGAGCATGTACAGTTACTCTAACCCTTTCCTGAACTGCCTGAACCACCCTGGGCATCTGTTACAATCACAGTGATTAAAAATGAGAGACGTTTACAGTTCTCTGTAATGCCGGATTAGAGCGCAGCTCTTGAGGAGGAGGACGGGAGAGTACGGAGGAGAGGGTATGCACCTCCTCCCATTTCCGTCTTCCTCTTCTGCTCCCCTTCCATTTAGCAGAACGTTTTCGCTAAATGTCCCGCAAAATTTAGCAAGGAAATTTTTCCGCTAAATTTAACAGGGGCGAACATTTTTTTGCGCTAAATTTGGGGGGGGGGGGGATCTTCCAGCTAAGTTTAGCGGGAAAACTTTGCCACTACATTTTGCGGGGAATTTTTCCGTTAAATATAGCGGGAAATTTTTCTGCTAAATTTATCGTGGAAATTTTTCTGCTAAATCTAGCGGGATTTTTTTTTACTAAATTTAGTGGGAAAATGTTTCACCAAATTTAGCGGAGGAATATTCTCACTAAATTTAGGCGCCGTGTGATGTCACTCGTGACTCTCCTGACGTCATTATGGGAACGTCACATAATGCTACGCGCAGTTACGCCGACGACGACGGCGACGCCGACACCGCTCAAGCCAGAAACGGGCGCCTAAGAGCTGCACTCTAAGATGTGTGCCAATGTACTCTCCTCAAACGACTGTAGTGCGCAGCCTGCAACGATATTTTGCACACATAAAATGAAACGGCTTGTTTATAAAAAAAAAAATTGTTTGAGAGGAGGAAGAGCTGTCCCGAGTAATTAAGCTGCCGGCAGAAGGCCTCAAAGCCTGTAGATCTAAATAGTCTGAAAAGTCCTCCAATTGTATGCCGGAGCGAAGAGGTCCACATCGTGAGGTTGGAGTGCCTCCTTAGAAAGAGCTTAAGCGCCGCGGGACGGTAGGTCGCAACCTGCTATAAAATTGTAAATTTATTGTTTCTTAGAAAGAAGGCATTTTACTAAGACAGCAGTCAGAATAGAAGTCGGCGTCAAGAGCGCTTCGCCAAGATGAGTTCTCGGGAAATTCACCTCCCTACAGAGGGCTGCCTCGCGGTATCCCAAGTTGCGATCAAAGAAGCTCAGCTGTGAGAGGAGGACATACAGCGCTAAGTCGGCCGAGTCAGCACTTTACACGGACGAACGAAGAGGCGACGCGGAGCAGTCGAGAACTTCCTGGAATTTATTTGCACGATTTTACGTCAGAACCTGCGCTGTGGCCAACAAAAGCGCCGTTTGTTCTGCGGACGTGATCTGAGTAGTTAGGTTTTGTCTAAAGTTCAGGTGTGGCCAGCTAAAGGAGTCAGAAAGCGTTCGCAGCGACCAGACAGTACAAACCACGCTGTCGTGCGGTTAGCGTGCCTGCATCGAGGGCGGAGAGGTATCGCGCGCGGCGGGTGAGTAGTTAAATTTATAGCGAGTTCGTTTCACGGCACTCGTGCCCACGCGTGCCCACTCGCAGCGTGGAGCCGAGTTCGTTTCGGCCGGCACTCCACGAGTGGTTGCACTCTCCGAGTTCGCTCCACCACCGGCACCCCACGCGTGCATGCCCTTTCTGCACCGAGAAAATCGAGCGTGCGCCAAAATGCAATGCCGTCATGCCCCGCTCCGGCGAAGCGCGGGAGCAGACGACGAGGTGTCCTCTGCTACGATGTGTCGTTCGTACAGTGGAAACGAAAAAAGTAGATTTTCTGACAAAAGTCGTGTCCCGTGGGCAACGCAGTCAAACGCGAGCTTGAATTGTGAGCGTTTGCTATTTTATGGAGGAAGCAATTGACAACCCGTGCTGTATTTTCATGTTTTTAGTCGCTCGCTTGCCGTACAAACGCTGAAATATACCAGTGTGTAAAGAAATGCTCAGAACAAACGCATCAGCGGCCCCGAGATCTTTATCAACATCCATGTGCGGGTGAAAAATTTAACATTTGTCGACAAAGATCCGCCAGCAGAAACTTGCGACTGCCTAATAAGCATCCGAGAAAGCTAAACATATTGTCTTTACCCGAGGCTTGGGCAACATCATCATGTTTAGCATTTACCTACGTCAGCTATCTTGCCCCGTCGTATTTCGTTTGAGGAAGCTCGCTTTCTCGACGCCCTCAGCAAGGCTGAAATTTGATTTACCTATAACTAAGATCGAAATCGAAAGTCCCACGCAACGTTTTGCTGGATATTCCAACGGACCCTTTCAGTGATTCACGCATAATACCATGCTCAAACGGATCAAGCTTCTCCGCGGACGGCATCATCAGTTTTCTCCAGTGTAAACCCCTGCTGCTTTGTACTCAGCTGGCTGCGGAAATTTACGCCGTCTGTGAATCTTTCTACGACAGCCGAGTTGCTTGAAATCATCGCAAATGAAAACCAGAGGTTGCAGCGACCAACGTTTACAAATAAACGTTGGTAGCGACTGCACTCTCGCATTCCCACCCATCACGTCGAGCAGAAAGGCGCTAGTTTCGGTTTGAGGTCGGTACTCTTTCTACAACATCGATGGCGGCAGCATCAGTCTTCTGCACTCGGTGCATATGGCAAGTTCGTTCAGGGTCAGTTCTCCGTGCGACACTCCGCGAGTGGCGATGCATTCTGGGGAGAACTCCAACGGTGCCAGTGCGTGTCAAACGAACTCGCTAAAAAACAACTCCACCGTTCTGGCCCTCCACTCGCTGCCTGCTAGACCACGTGGTCCGTACTGCCTGGTCGTCGTTTGCGTATTATAGCTCATATAGCTAGCTACTGTACTTTTCCAGAGGAAGACAAAACATAAACAAACACAGGAAAACAAATATTGTGCGGGGGCAACGCCAAAATATCGAACAATCCTTCTGCCGAGGCCCATGCATAGATATTAGAAAGTTTTAGAATCGCACGGCTAATATTGTGCTTGTGTCGGGGGTCCCAAAACGTTGGGGTACCTTAACCAAAAACTCTATTGTCGCGCGCGTGCCGGATTTGGCATCGCACGCAGCTCCCACGCGGAAGCACGTGGTTAAAATTACATTGCCTAGCTCTTCATTTTAACTTGTTTTGCTTATATAAAACGCTCTTGCAGAGCCCCTGAACATAACGCGTTTTCCTGTCTTCTGGACAACATTATTTGTATAAGGAAGCAGTGACTGGTGGCGTGAATTCGAAGTCCTTTCGTCGCCTCGGAGGACGCGCAGTATTTTTTCTGTGAGTTCCCTCCAAAAGTTCTCCATATTAAACATTCATTTCCAGTTCTAAACTCACTGGCTTTTACAGCGGAGCTGTTAAGGAGCTGGTTTCCTAAGGATCGTGTCCCCCGCAAAGAAATGTCGACACAAAGCTCTGGTTGCCGCCGACGCTCATAGATGGCGGTAGCTGTTCAGAGTGTTGTGCTTGCCGGTTGTCCGCTTGCCGCCATCGCTCATAGATGGCGCAACCTTTCGAGCCTTTCCACTCTGGCAACGTTACTAGAACCACTCAGTTGGGAAACTGCCATAGAGACTGCTCAGAAAAAGTGGCACCGATCCGTCCACGAGAACCGAGCTAATGGCGATCCCAACGCCGCCATTTTTCCCGCAGCGGCCAGTCCAGGAACTGCACGTGACTTCCATTTTCGTTGTAATGGGCCATTTGGGGGCCAGAAGGCCCAGAACAGATACTGTGGAAGGGGCTTTGAGGTACCATCCCCGACTCCCAAGCGGGCGCGCCGCGGATTACTACCGTGGTTAATATGCGCCTAACTCAGGACGCGCTACCTGAAATCCCCGCTGAGGCACGGTTGTATAAAAACAATAATAATTATACTGCAAAACCTTGCGAACTAAAGATTTCAGAAAACAACACGCGCCCTCCATTTTGTACTGAACTCCAATAAAAGTTACCACAAAAGAGTTTTTTCCGTTAGTTTTTACGCAAAAACATGCTTTCTAAAAGCTCAAGGCGACCACAGTACAGACAAATGATACAGAGTGGCGCTGTTGTCGTATTTAGCTCGGTCTCGGTGGACGCCAGCGGCCCAGATTTCAACGGTGAGTTTCCCAACTGAGAGTTCTAGTAACGTTGCACTCTGGCTTGCCGACTTGTAGCCGGCCGTTACTTCATTCCCACCATAGTGCAGCTTCGCTGGTCTTTCTTCTTCACCAAAATAAAAAGGCTAAACGTTTTTTTTGTTTTTTTGTTTCGTGACAATGCTATGGAGAGGTAGCATGAATAGAGGTCTTGAATAATCATCTCGTCCTTGGATTTCTTCCTTGAATTTCATCCTTGGGTTTCACAATTTTTCGCAGGTATGCGGCACTGACTACGCGGTTGGTCTATTGTGGGAATTTCTAATAAACGCGCGATGCCCCCGCCGCTCCGCTGTGCAGTGCGCGAGCCTGGATACCTGCCAGGAAGGACCGGTTTGAACGGCGCAGAGTTTCGCTTCGACGCTGGACCGCGTGGACATGGAAGAGGAGCGGCCTCCCATGTGGGTGAGCAAGAAACACGCACCGCGGCGCTTGCTTTGCTTCTTGCCTTGTCCCGTGACGTGTATGTTTAGACGGCGGAAAGGTTGTCAGCACCTATGAGTGTCTGATCAACCCGCTCTAGATGATACCATTTTGTTAGTGCAACACCACCGCTAGCCTGTTCAAATCACGTAGTAGTAGAGAGTTTTAGTAAAAACGTTCCGATCCCTCGAGCAGCAATACGTTGCATGCACAAAGCCGTCGGCGGTGTCATCGGAACAATCTATTAAAATTCTCCAGTAATACACGTCCGCTCGCCGGTAGAAATACTAATTCATACAGAAATGTGCAGGGGTGGGGATTGAAGACTGTATTTGTATATTGCTAGTATCCGGCGGCGCACTCAGCTACATACCGCGACCACGCGTATAAGAACTCTCGTGCGAAGTCCAACCGCCGACCGAGGCACGCTCGCACGGATCAAGTTTCGTTCACGGAGACGGCTGTTACCGGGCGCCTCCGCAGACTAACTCAACCTACGGCGCAGCGTGCATCGCGCTGCGCCGTTCTGTTACGGTTTAAATAAACGCATTCCCCTGAGTATGTGAAAGTATCCCTGGTTGGCTTTGTAGAGTGACACGCTGTTTACGAAACAAGCCCGTCTTTGCCCACAGCAAGTGTGGGCATATCCCTGCACAACAATGAACTTCACATGAAGTGAACACGTTCTCAGGGCTGCACGTCGGTGTTTTCGTTAACCCTGCAGACCGCAGTCACGTGGTCCGCATATCTGGTATGCAGGAGGAAAGAAGAAACGAGACATTGCAATCTGGAACTAGTAAAAATAAACTCATAAAAGAGGCAAAACAAGAATGAGTGATAACAGTGATTATAACCTGGACACCTTCCAACGTCGAGGCAAGAGCAAAATATTGTTTTGAAGCATATAGGGGAGTTCCCTGATTCAAGACTGCGCCCCCTGTGTAGAAAAGGTCTACACTTGGTCTCACCCTAAGGTGGACTATGGGTCTATGGCAGATTCTGTTTTGAGAAAAGGGAGCGGTCTTGTTGAATCGCTTTGTTCCCTGCTGAACGGGCACCTTCGTCACCGCCGTCTTAAATTATCGCCAGTTTGAATTACTTTAGATGTAACTTACCTACACTCGTAAAAGAGATCAGTTAAGCAATAGCTGACCGCCACAAGGAAGGTTGTAGTGTCCTTCACATAACGCGGGTTATAAACTTCGTATGCCTCGCAGAACCGAGAACCAAGTTTGCGGAATGCACAAAAACATTGCGGTTGTAGTAGAGGCATATCAACGGTCATATAATACTAAGTTTTCTATAAAGTTGAGTTCAGGCTCTTACCACAGATGGCGATGGTCAAACAAGATTCTTTAGCATGTCCCGCCGTCTGTAGTGCTCCCCGATGTCGACTGTTTTTCTGCCCAGGGATGGAGGAGGATCCTGGCGGTGAGCGTCCTGGTAAGTAGCGCCGGTGAACCTGGGTCCGCTGCCGCTACGACGTTTCTGCCGCGCAGGCTGTGCTCCTGCTGGTGTCCGCCTTTCTCGGCGGCTACTTCCATGGGCTGCACTCGGCCAGGGGCAACCGGGATGCCGCGGCTAACATTTCCCGTAAGTCGCGCAGGCAAAGAAGACGCTGCTGCAGTCCTCTTTTCGTCAATGTGAGAGCGAGAGTGTTCTCGGCTATTGATTGGGCCTCGCGCTACAATTTTCATGTAATCAAACCTTGAGATATTTTGTACCTGTTCCTGAGTACACGATTGGGCAGTATTTTTGTAAGAACGCTGAACCGTTCAGAAATGGTGAGAGGTTTATTTGTCCCGATCTCGAGTGCTCCTTAGGAATCGGCTATTGTCAGCTTGTGTACAACAGAAAAACCTCTTAATAGTTTCAAAGGAAGCAAGTGACGTCGATTGCTTCCAACGTGGAGTAGTATAAATATACACAATTTAGGTTTGCCTTCAATTTCACTTCGTCAGGGTGCTCAACTCGTAACCGACGGCTCACTTTTTAAGGTATGTTAGCAGGTAACTTGGAGGTTATATCTTGTTTTACTTTTACCAGTAAATGAGACACTATAGCAGACAAACCCTGTTCTTCGCTCGTGTTAGCAGAGAAACCTTCTTCTTGCGATATCTTAATTTGTTCTATGAGAACCAAATTCAAATTCAATGCTCTTTCACGGTGGCGAAAATGCTTTATGCTGGGCCATGCTTAATCCTTAGTGGCGGATAAATAGAAAAATCTCGCAAGATTTAGAGAAATGTGGCTCAAGGCAGCATCAAAATGGAGGTTGACATTTCGCTTCTTTGTAACCATATCATCAAAAAACGTTACCAGATATCTACAGCAGTTACCATTATTAAAATATCTTTCGTCCTAGTCTTACAAGCGCGCTCAACTGTCATTAAGCCAACGATCATTGGCCTCTTCCAATTTTCATCGAGCACAACTAAGTTGTCTGGTGTTACACGGTACATAGGCCTAACAATCCCAGTCGAAATGCGCGTCAAACGACGTTGCCAGAACCACTCATGTTGGAAAACTGCCATGAAGCTTGCTTTGAAAAATGGCTCGGACCCGTACTCGAGAACTGAACTAAAGGCGATTGCAACGCCACTATTTCTCCCGCAGCGGTCATTCCCGGAACTGCACGGCTGCACGTATTGGTTCAAGTATCACTCAAACTTGGCTAACCAGTTCTATATCTAGTTCTGAGTACTTTATTTCCGATTAGTAGGTTTTCAGATCTGACCGGGATTCGACAGGTTCCTCCTCCACCTTCGGGGGAGGCGTACTTACGGCTGTACGGAAATCCTTATCGTGCTTTCGGCGGTCTGACCTTGAGATAAATGAATGCGTTTGGATTGAAGTTCGAGTCACGAACGGACCAAATTTGCTTATAGGGAACTATTACTTTGCGCCTCGTTCTGCTTCTACCACGCTAGGTCATGCTCTCAGCCAACATTTCTAATTCGGCCGAGTTTTCTAATTACAACGTTTTAATATTAGGGGACTTTAACGTACCTGGAGTTAACTGGGATTTGAACGCCATCAGATTGCCGATGTGAACAGGAGCTACTTGATTTCGTGAATTTTAATGGTTTTCAAAAAATTAGTCGTGCTGTAAATGCTGCCGGTAACGTCCTTGACCTGTGCATAACGAACATCAAAGTGGTCTCGCAGAGCGTTGTTGCCTTTCCAGTCGTTCCTGGAAAGGCAACAACGCTTCGTTCCTGTTGACAAGTGGCATCCGCCTTTTTCAGTGGTGGTTTCATTTCCCTTTACTGTCAGATCGGATGCGCGGGCTCCGACTTTTGACTACGCTCGTGGTGACTACCTCGGATTGTATGCGCATTTGAGCGATATTAACTTGGACACTGTTTACAAGTGTGCTGATGTTGACAGTGCCGTCTCTCGGCCGACAGATCTTTTAAAGTCTGCTATGGACCGCTTTATACCGATGAAACGTGGTAGCCGAGGCGAATTTCCTTGGTGGTTCTCAAGTGATCTCCGGCAGGCACTGACTTTGAAATCGCGTTATCATAAAAGATATAAGTCGTCTGGCTTGGACAAATGGCACTCCTTATTTAAAGGGGCAGTGCAACGGTTTTAATGTTGAAAGAATTGCCAGTTTGCATTTTTTATATTGTTTATTCAAGCCCAAGTAACAAAAAACGCGTCATCTTTCCCCGAAAAACTGCTATTCTGCTGCGTAATCGCAAGGCAAAAAACAAACTATTTGCCGATCTGCAGCCGCCTGTGGCGGCTAGGGAACTAAAATGACGGCGTCTCTGGGGGTACGCGGAAGTCAACAAACCCTGTCCCCCTCCGCTGCTACACTCGCCGTCAGCCCCGTGGCGAAACCGTCCTCTAGTGTCCATCGCTCGCCGCGACCTTCGGCGAGGCTAATCTCTTGAAAGTCGACAATCGCGGAGGAAGCGGCTGGGCTCTCTGAAGAGATGGCCTAAGGGAAACCACGTGAACCCCCAGAGCACGTCACTCGACGAAAGTCGGCGTGGAGAGTTGAGAGGCGCTTCGACCTTCGATTTGTTTCATTTTATAAAAATAAGAACTAGCGCTCGCAAGAAAATGCGGTTTTTTGTTTTTCGTTCCATAGGTGACGCAGATTAATATCCGCAGTTAATTGGCCAAAGTCTGAAAATCGTTGCACTGCCCCTTTAAGGAGTATCGCTCTGCCGTGAAGCGTTTAATTAAAAGAGCCTTAAGCGGCTGTCCCGACCGCCTCTGGGAATATGTTAGGTACAGTAAGGCCATCCAGTAGAGCTGATGCTATAACTCTGAAGACTCAAACAGGTGATGTCTCTGACTCATTCAGTGTGTGCAATCTCTTTGCAAAACACTTCTCATCAATAGGAAACCCCAATGTCCTCCCACTCCAACAACGCAACCCTGTGTCCTGACAATCCCCTTCTGATGCCAATTCCCGTATTGACTATTGATGACGTGGTCTCGGCCATAAAAGAGCTTGCCCCAAAAAAGCCATGTGGGGAAGATGGGATCCCAGCTTTTAGTGTTAAAGGGTGCTCTGATACCTTGGCTCCTGTACTGCATCACATTTTTAGCATGTCCTTAATAACAAGTACATTTCCGTCAGCCTGGAAAACTGCTTTGGTTGTGCCAGTACACAAATCTGGAAGCTCCACGTGTATCGATAACTACAGACGAATTGTCATTGTCTTTCTGTTTTTTCGAAGGTTTTTGAAAAAGTAATTTTTAAGCGTGTGAGTTTTCATGTTAAGCAAACGCTCAGTCCAAATCAGCACAGTTTTTGTCGTGGGCGATCTGTTGAAACAAATCTTTTAACCTCGTAGATCACAAATTATTGCTGTCGAAGCTGTTACATGTGGGTCTTTCTTCGGGTGTCTGCGACTCGTTTGCTAGTTATCTTGGTGAACGCTCAAACATGGTTTCCTACTTAGGATGCAAATCATTCCCTTATCTGTTGAACTCTGGGGTACCACAAGGGTCGAGCCTTGGACCTTTGCTTTTTAGTATTTTTGTAAATGATCTTGTAACCAGTGTGAGTGACTCAATGATACTTCAGTATGCTGATGACGTGAAAATTTATCGTAGCATCCCCACGCCTGTGGACTGTGAATTGTTACAAAAATATATTGATGCAATTCATTTGTGAAGCTGTGCGAACTCGCTGGTTTTAAACCCCACCAAAAATAAGGTTGTTTCTTTTTCCCGTAAGGCAAATGTTAATGTACATCCTTACACATTAGACGGCTCTGAAATTTCAAGATCTTCTGTTGTGCGTGACCTCTGGCATTTTGTTCGATTCACGCCTGAACTTTAACTATCATGTTTCAAAGGTTATTAATGATTCTTTGCGAATCCTGGTGATAATTGCGCTCGCATTACCCGTGACTTCCGGAATTACAACTGTATACTGAACCTTTTTCGGGCTTTGGTTCTATCATGCTTGGACTTTTGTTCTACGGTATGGAATTCTTTGGGTGTTAGTCAGGCGCTCAGGTTCGAGTGCATACAGAGACGACTTGTGAGAATTGTTTACGATCGCCACATTGGACGGAGTGTTTTTTATGATTATGTGCTTCTTATGAGCACTCTTGGTCTTTTGCCTCTTTCAACTAGGCAACTGATTCGCGACATGGTGTTTTTATATAAGTTGTTCAATTCTGTTTTCGATTCCCCAATGTTATTGGAGTAGAATCTCAATTCATGTCCCCCAGCGACAAAACAGGTCTACTCCTATTTTTACCCTCTTATCTAGAGTCCAGTCCCCCGCTGACACGAATGATGCTCATGTACAACATGTATTTTAACCCTCACGTGGACTTTTTTATACCTTTTAAAAAGTTCAAGATTAGTATAGTGGTTAGGATTGCCGTGTAGTTTGTTTAGTTCAGTGCTGTTTTATAATCTGAAGTGTAACCCTAAGAACGTCCCTAGAGCTGTTTGGGAAACACAATAAAACACTGATTGATGATTGATTTAAACTCAAATCAGGCTAAATCACACAAGGACCGGTGGCGCTACCTCGCGGTGCCATTTCACACATAGCTATATAAATCAACTTTTATGTTTTGACGCGTCGCTAAAGAGCGGCGCTGTTATCGCATTTAGTTTGGTCTCGGTAACCGCGAGCGGTCCGTGAGGTTAGCGTCAAGGGACACAGTTGATACCAAAACGAAAACAAAACTGATGTCACATAATGAAAAATCGCTCACAAAGAAACAAGAACAAAGAGGAAGGAACACAGGACACAGACAGGCGCGTACTCACAACTCTGGTATATTGGGTAAAGAAAGGAAAGATGAAGCAAGATTTATTCATGACAGGGGAGACCGGCACCAGGGGAACACAATTGAATCACAGTCAAATGAACAAAAAAAAAAAAAGGTTTCTTTTTGCTGAAAGCAACCGACGGCTGACCAACGGAGCGATCGGCGAAACCCAAGATGGTAAACGCTGCGAGCATCTCGCGCGTTAATTTTTCGATTCGATTGGCGTTTTTTCCCAAAGATGGCGAGCACATACAGGTCTTACAATCCACCGAAAGGTGACCTTCTGCAGTCAATCGTTAAAGAAAGGTTGTGCTGTCACAGCGCGTCATTCAGACACCGTCCTTTCTTTCCGACATAGCATCTTCTACAGGAAAGAGGAATGCTCTACACAACGCCCAACAAACAGGGATTAAAAGGCCGTGGTTGTTTTTTGTGGCCCGTGTTTTCTGATAATTTTTTCGCTTTGGCACGAACCTCGGAGTAAATATGTCATGCGTTGTTTTAGAGGCTGATAGAAATACGGGCACACCATACTTACTTGCCACTTCTTTAGATTATGCGATATTTTGTGTAGATATGGCATAACCACCACCCGTTTTTTGTCAACAGGGCGCCTAGTTTTTAGAGCGGAGCTGTTAAGGGCTAGTTTCCCCCGGATCGTGTCCCCCGCAAAGAAATGTCGACACAAAACTCTTGACAGCTACCGCCATCTATGAGCGACGGTGGCAACCAGACAACCGGCTTACCGGCCTCGCTCAAGAAGGGACAGCAGCCTTTCCGCTCTGGTTGTTCACCAGAGTGGAAGGCTGAACTTCTCTAGACTTCGTCCTAGATGTTGTCCTTGAGGTCGTCCTAGAAGTCGTCCTTGAGGTTGTCCTGAGACGTCGTCCCAGAGGTTGTCCTCGAGGTCGTCCTAGAAGTCGACCTTGAGGTCGTCCTAGAACGTCGTCCTGGAGGTCGTCCTTGAGGTTGTCCTGAGGTCGTCCCTGAGGTTGTCCACGAGGTCGTCCTAGAAGTCGACTTTGAGGTTGTCCTAGAAGTCGTCCTTGAGGTCGTCCTTGAGGTCGTCCCAGACGTTGCCCTCGAGGTCGTCCTAGAAGTCGACCTTGAGGTCGTTCTAAACGTCGTACTGGAGGTCGTCCTAGACGTCGTCCCTGAGGTCATCCAAGAAGTCGTCCTTGAGGTCGTCCTAGAAGTGATCTTTGAGGTCGTCCTAGAGGTGGTACTAGAAGTCGTACTTGAGGTCGTCCCAGACGTTGCCCTCGAGGTCGTCCTAGAAGTCGACCTTGAGGTCGTTCTAAACGTCGTACTGGAGGTCGTCCTAGACGTCGTCCCTGAGGTCATCCAAGAAGTCGTCCTTGAGGTCGTCCTAGAAGTGATCTTTGAGGTCGTCCTAGAGGTGGTACTAGAAGTCGTACTTGAGGTCGTCCCAGACGTTGCCCTCGAGGTCGTCCTAGAAGTCGACCTTGAGGTCGTTCTAAACGTCGTACTGGAGGTCGTCCTGAGACGTCGTCCCTGAGGTCATCCAGGAGGTCGTCCTTGAGGTCGTCCTAGAAGTGACCTTTGAGGTCGTCCTAGAGGTCGTACTAGAAGTCGTACTTGAGGTCGTCCTGCAGACGTGGTGCCCTCGAGGTCGTCCTAGAAGTCGACCTTGAGGTCGTCCTAGAACGTCGTCCTGGAGGTCGTCCTAGACGTCGTCCTTGAGGTCGTCCATGAGGTCGTCCTTGAAGTCGTCCTAGAAGTGATCTTTGAGGTCGTCCTAGAGGTCGTTCTTTAGAAGTCGTACTTGAGGTCGTCCCATCTTAGTACAGCTTCGCTGGTCTTCCTCCTTCACCAGAGTGGAAAGGCTGAAAGTTTTTCTTTTTAAACAGGATAACTGGGCGAGTTGGTATGGATTCATAATAGAACAGCGCGAATTTTCGCAAGGACAGAGGAAGGAACTGGACAGGACGAGCGCTGTCCTGTCCTAACGTTTATTTTTATTTTTATTTTATGTTCAGAAGCGCGTGAAAAATCTTGTCCCTGCACGCGTTTGTGGCACTGAATGTGTTATGACTACATGTTGTTTTCGTCGATTTCTTAGTATTTTACCCGTTAGCGCGTGCTGTCGGCATCGGGTACTACAAGGTGGCATCACTCTAAACAGGAGGACATTGAGGCACCCTATGCTTTACTAGCGCCTTGTTAGCGCTTCAGTAGTGCCTAGGGTTCCTTAATGTCCTTCTTTAAGGTGATTCCGCCGCTTGCTAGTACCCGATGCCGACAGAATGCGCTTACAGAGGAAAATACAAAGAAATCGATGACAACAAAATGTCACCATAGCACAGTCCGCGCCACAAACGCGTGCATTGACACGCTCTTTCACGCGCTTCTGAACAAAAAAATTAATAAAAATAAACGTGTGGAAAAAATGGCGCGATGCCACCACCCTAGGGTGCCTCAATGTCCTTCTGTTTGAGGTGATGCCACCCTTTGTAGTACTCGATGCCGACAGCACGCGCTCATGGGTAACATAGAAAGAAATCGACGAAAACAAAATGTCGCCATAGCACAGTCAGCGCCTCATACGCGTGCAGGGACACGCGCTTTCACACGCTTCTGAACAAAAAATAAAAATAAACGTGTGAGACAAAATGGCCGGATGTCTCCACCCTAAGCAGAGGCGCACATGAAGGCACCCTACACCACCCTAAGCAAAGCGCGCATGAAGGCACCCTTGTAGCGCCTTGTTAGCGCTTCTTGTACTGCGGTTTTCTGCTGCGGATTAGCGCGTGCACTACGGCTCCGGGTCTTGTGGTTCGGTGTGTATCAGCATCACCATGGCGGACATCTGGGACGCTGAAATAGAACCGCGATAGATGCTGTTACGTACGCAATTAGTGCATATGTGTGTGGACGCCGAGAATAGCCTTCTAGGTACGCGAAATCTTTCGCCACCGGGATACCGACGGGTACCCGGCGAACCTTGTTCCCAGGCTGAGGAACCGGGGCACCCTCTTTTGGAGGAGATTATTTTTAACTGCGTGTCTTTGGATCAAGGTCATGCATGTCGAATAGAAAGCGATGAGGTCGTACCCAATCAATTAGTCGCTCAAAGTCTATGACCCTGGGTCGTCTGCCCGACCGCTTGCTTGGAGAACGGCTCTCTTCACCCTCTTCTTTCACGACCAAAGGAAAAACAAGAACAACGGAATCGCCGTGCACTGCTGTTCCGCAGCAGCAAGAACGGCACAAGGAGCGTGAGAGCGCATACACTGCGCTGCTGCGGCGCTAACCGAGTGTCGGTTCTCACATGAAGCGAAGCGCTTATGTAGCGCTCCTCACGTGCCGTCAGCTACTTATTGTCTGTTATGAGCAACAGTTTTGACGGTGCGATACAAAGCTGGTGAACGCTGCCGTCAGCACGCCCTTAGCGCGAGATAAGCGCTACGCTTGTAGCGCTCCGCTGCATCGTGAACAGGCCAAGCGCTGCTGAAGCGCTAACCGAGCGCTACGTCACGCGCAAGTCGGTGCCACATGAGCGCTGCCATAGCCTCCTCTATACGGAGAAAACCTGGCGCATCGCGAAAAAAGTGGCCGCCGAAAGTAGGAGAGGAGGGCGGGGAATTGAGAGCGGAGGAAGCTAGACTGCTGGCGTCACACAAGAGCGAGCGGCCAAACGTAGAAACAGTCTTCTTTTTTTCCTCTTTTTTTTCGGAATTGCGGAGAAGAGAAAGTCAGCGTCAGCCCTTCCTCTTCGCCGTCCCTGCGTCCGCATCTCCGCAGCGGTCGGTCGTCGCTTTCGTTTGCGTTGGAGGTTGTGCGACGAACTGCCCGGAAAGGTCGGTATCTGGTGCTTGGAGCGTTCGGCGTTTCATGGGCCATATACTTCGTTTCACCGCAGGTTTGAACGAAGTCAAAGATATACTTCGTTTGATCTTTACGTGCGAGCGAAGGCAGTGCTAGGCGTGCGAGCCGAGCACTCATGCGATTCGCTGGCTTTGCACGCGCGCTTATTCAGTTAATCGATTTTCCTCGGGCTATCCTCTCATCGCATAGCTTCGCTTTCGCTCCCACATAGGACTAAACGAATATAGAAGCGCGAGACCGACGCTTTGTGCATTGCTGCTTTGCTCGAGCGTGCGTGCGATGCAGTAACGCAAAAAGCGCTGGGCTCGCGCTTCTAGCCTGGTCTCGCTCGCACATGAGGTGAAACCCGAAGTAATATGATACGCAACTTAGCTTCCGTGAGAAACGAGAGCAACTCGCGTTTTAGTGCTAAGGACGAAAAAATAAAACGTGAAGGACACGGACAGACATGCACACAGTGTAGATGTCTGCACCTGTCATTTACGTGTTCACTTTGTAATTAGTGCATACCTTATCAGTCTTCGTAGCTTACTCAACGGAGGCTCGAGCGGTAACAGCGTCCACAATAAACATTTTTACTACTACTTTACGAACTGTCTACATTGTTGCGCCTGTAGTCCAGTTGAAGCTCAAACACGCGACGTTCCAAATGTGGCTAATCGGACCTCCACTGAAATGACGGTCCTCGGCACCTGGGCGTCGAAACTACTCGGTCAAAACTGTTTGGTTCTTCCGCGGCACGACACGATGGTCCGACGACGGCGCACTCCGCTGGCACACCGACAACTCTGCCGACGCCGCCGGCATCGTGCATTGTTGCCAGCGCCCTTTCGAATCGCCGCCGTCGCCGCAGCCGTTTCTCCCGGAGTACGAAAACGACGGTGACGAAAACACAAAAACAAACGTTGTTCAGGGAGCGGCCGCTCATGACGGCCAAGCGCTCGCAGTCTATCTCTGCCCTTTCTGCTCCTGCGCTACCATATTTGTCGCTGCCTCGCGCGCTTCTCCTCTCCGCTTTTCTGTGGACTGTCGCCCTATGGCTCCGCCGTCGATGTGCCAGGCTTTCTCCGTATAGAGGAGGCTATGGCGCTGCTTCAACGCTCTGAGGCACTAGCTTAGCGCTCCGCGGCATCTGTGGACCGGCCTTTATGCATTATTTGTTGCGGACAATTCACGCCATTTTTCCTTCCCAACTCAGAGTCCTGTCACTTCCATTAAGACCTGATTTGGGAACGATGAAGCAGTTTAGTCTATCGATTTGGCCCAAAAACTCTCATTATTGGCATGTAGCAACATGACTTTTTTAGGGCTGAAATGAGGGTAGAAGATAGCAATGCCTCTCTTCACAACCTTGAAGTGCGATGTTTTGTAGTGAAGAATACGCTTTTCTTAGAACGTGGTGAGAATGACCAGCACAAGTGATCGGCGCGCAATGAGAGAAAGGTCTAAGAATTGCAACACCCACTTCCTTGAGGCTTCTCAAAGTAAAAGTAACGCCAAAACCGCACGTATAAAAAATGTCGTAATAGTACTGACTACATCTTGATCCGCAGTCTATTTTTACAGTAAAAAAAATCATCTGCATATCTGAACACTACAGAAAGCATTGGCGTGACACATAGCTAAAGCAACAACACTGGCAATTCTCGCAAGAAACAATCACTCAAGACTGGCACGACACAGCACCAATACACCCCCCCCCTCCCCGATCTTTGGAGAAAAATACCCGTTTTGCTATCCGACAAATGTGGAATCTAAATAAAATTGCAGTAGCTCAAGAAAACTGTCTGTAGAGGCCCCACTTGAGGTCCGGAAAGAAAGTTCGTCTTGGGATTCAATGAAGGCCCTGACTGAGATAAGTAAAGAGTCATGAGGAAGGGAATGAGAAAGGTTTTGTACATCTACGCTAAATACACTGTGATTGGAAAATACATTCGTCATTAAGGTTTCAACAACAGCTTTTGCATCTCCGTGTTTTAGTTTTTTCTTCATCAGTAAAAAAAACAGTTTCTACAATTTGTATCCAAAGGGGATCTTCAATCCGCCAACCGGAGAGGTGTTTTCCGGAGGTACGATGACATTTGCCGTTGCCAAGTGCCCTGTCTCAGTGACTATAGCTCTCATTGACTTTTGCTTGTCTCTTTGTGCTCTGATTTTTATTATCTTCAAAGTTCACCAACTCGCCAAGCTTTCCACTTACTACTAATGCCATATTACCTTTTTTTTAAAGTGTTGCAAATGACATATGTGCACACTTGTCATTCATTTAAACGTTTAAAAAACAAAATGAACAACCTTTTTTAAAGTGACTACACGATAATCAGAAGATTTCACACGAGTTCGAAAGGAGATACAACGAAAGTTTTATCGGTACCGACATCACAATGGCCGCTCTCAGGAGCTTTGGATTCCGCAATGTTCCATGATCATTCTAGTTACTAGCTCTGGCCCCGAATTATGCCTCTTCCGACAAAAGTTCCTGCTACGGTACTTTTGGTTACCTCCCCGAATGGCTAGCAAAAGTAAGTGCTTCGCTAGCGCTGGCGAGGGCAACGATGCGGCGGACACCGCCGTCCTTAGTTCTATTGGTGCGAACCCCATCAGTTAACTGATCTAGGCCAGCTCCATGAACTCAATGATCGTTGAGGTTCGGTGACAATTGAGCGCCTTGCATAACTCCAGCCGACCACGATTGAGTAAACTGTCGTTGGCTTAATGACAGTTAAGTGCGCTAGTGTAACTATGGTATAATACCCCATCCACTCGGGCAGTATAAAATGCCTTTAGCATGGGTCCCTATCGTAAAGGAGGTGGAGTTCGTATTCACACGGCACACAAGGTCCCTTTCGCTGGGGAAGGTTTAGAATAAACAGAGCTCGCAGACCTCGCTTTACAGTAGCCTCAGAGCCATGGTTCCAAACAAAATCTAACCTATGTGCTTCTGCTCCGTGTATTGCATTGTAATAAAGAATATTTGCGAGGGCAAAGATTATAACTGCAAACGTGAGCACAGACATGATGGAAGACGGTAGCGCGACGAATTTACCTCGTGACAGCAGGCAGCGGTGGTGGCCCGAACGCAGTGGCGGCTGTACGTGCTTTGAGTGGTGAGTACCTCTACATTGAGCGGCGACGACGAGTCATCACATCGCCTGCCAGAGCATTTTTGTGATCCCGATTGGGCCTGGTGGACATGTCGAACTTGGGTGCCGACACCAGCGGCACCAGTGACACGACCTTCGAGTTCACTGGTCCGAGGCGGAAACATGCTCGCTAATTCGTCTCTGGGAGGACAACATCGGCGAACTCCGGCGACAAACGAGGAACGCCGGAGTATACGAGACGATCCGCCTCGGTCTCGAGGGCTCTCGAGTCTCTATTGAGAAGACCCGGAGGCAGGTGCAAAGAAGTAGCAAAGCAAACTCGGGTTAACGCGGAGGGTTGTCGATCACGTTTCGCACCTTGTGTACCTCCCTCCTTTAGATTGGGATGAGATAATGCGGCGGGCAATTTGGTCGCACCAGCAAAATATTCTAAAAAAAAAGCTGATTTTGTATCTGCACCATGCAGTAAAATCAATAAAACGATGTAAGTAATTCTGTTTGAACGATATATTCCACTACCATTAAAGTAAAGAATGTGTCTGAAACATGTTTGGACCAAAAATTATATATTGCTCGTTCGCCCCTCGGTATAGCCGGGCTATCCCCGGTGTAATTCACATCAACCCTAAACCTTTCGTTTCTTATCCGTGTGATCATGAACGCTTTTTGATACAGGTACCTTTAACTAAGGGACCTAGCTACTGATCCTTTACATTGCTTGAATAGACGGTAATTATCCTCATAATTCACTTGAACTTGTGTCCCCTTCAAGCCCCTCGTATCATATATATATGAGACATGGCCTTTCAGAGGCATTTAGGTCAGTACTAAAAATAGCAGGGCACCTCAAACATCATTAAGATCATCTGGCGGTCTGAGTTGGTTGTCATATTGAGATATTAAAGCGCAAAACGACGAGAAGGAAATGGTAGGAGACGCGAACAAAGCTCACCGTACAAGCAACATGTTGCCGTGGTGATTGCTATACTCCCGAATGAAGAGAAGAAGAAAATAAGTTCTGGGTGTTATCAAGCCACGGTTAACTGGGGAGGGATAGTGAGATCTGGCACCGACGCGCGCCATGGACGCTCTGAGGCGTGCCATCGTGGAGCTTCCATATGTACCAGCGGCGCTGCGGTAGCATGGTTGGAGGATCCGAGCGTTCCGACGGCCTTCGGCGATCAGGTTTGACTTCGCGGGGTTGGCAGCTCGAAACGGCTCCCATTTGATATGTTCCCCGTGCTTTCTTTTTTCGCTTATCCGATTGAAGTGCAATACGGAATGGACTGCGGCGACAACGATGATCTCGACAACGCCATTAGCGCGGCGAGTAATTTGCGATGCATGGCGCTACTACGGCCATGCTTTAGTGGCGCCTCTCGTGCCGTCGTCACGATGTTCGGCAGCCGTGAACGCTGGCTGAGACCCCCCCTCCCCCCGTATTCGACAAATAAAACGTGCCCAAATTGAACTAAACTCGCTGGGCTCCCTGCTCCTCTTCATTCCGTTATCGAAGCACAGAAGAGAAAAATTTGGAAAATCTCAAGATAACATTTTATACGTAATGTAAATCATGCAAATAGGGTTTACTTTATATATAATATTTGCTTTCTCTTCGGTGTTTTGATTACGTCCGGAACTTTTTCTTTACGTTTTTCTTTCGGGAGTATTAAACTCAGCTTTCAGTCAGCGTTCTTTCCTGCACGACCTACTGTAATCCTGCCCTGCCAACAGAATGGCTCCCTATGGTAGAGGCTGTCGCCGATAAAGTGCCTCGCTTTGCCATTGAAGGCGCTCGGTAAATTTTTTTCTGCGACATAAATGCAGTTGCCAGCCTGTCTAGCGCACGATCCGAACAGCGCGCGACTGGTGATATTCGTTTTTTGGGGACACCTACCGTAGAATTGCACAAGCAGGCTGCAGTAGCAGTAGCACGTAGCAGGGTGCATCGCTCTCATGTTTGCTTGGATCAAAAAAGCGCGTTCCTCAGGCACGGAAGCGGAACGGCGTTTTCTAGCCCCGACGCTCTTGTGCCATCGTCGAAAGAAGGCGCGTTTTCTGACCACAGATAAATAGCCACTGTGCTGGCAGCCGGCGCCTTTACTGACGAGTCTGTCACGCGGCCACCGACTGACGACTCAATCCAGCGGGGTCCGCGAGTGGAGCAGGTCAGGACAGTATAAGGCCGCCACGCCTTGCGCGCCTTCGATTGGTATGCGGACACCCTAGAAAAGAAAAGAAAAAGAACACGTTTGTGCTTCTTTGAGAAGTCATAGCGTGACGAAACGCTCCGTCCGCTGTTATGTAGTACAAGGTGCGCGCTGGCACATTCTTCTGTGGGCAGTTCAGGATTACAGTAGTCTGCTTTCCTGCCTCCCTTGTGGGGGAGCGGTGGCCGAGTGGGCTAGCCCAACCCAGTTCGGAGCACGTGAAGCGAAATCTCGCGCTGCAGAACCCAGGGATCCTGGGTTTCCATCCCCACCTCTGCCCGTTTCAATCTGGATGAGCATCGTGCCGGCGTGTGGTCGTGTATTACAACTGCGTGGTGCACGTTAACGACCCCAGACTAGCGGTTGTACTGCACTACCTAAATTTCTCATCTACAGCTGAGGCACCAGACGCCCCTTGGGACTGACTAACTTCCCTCTTTATATACATACACGCAACACAATTATTTCTGTCTGTCTCGTATTTTTTTCTCCTCTTGCGAAATAATTTCTCGATATCCACTTTTTTTTATCGAAGCAGGGACAGAGTTGGTCAAACAGGGAACATATTGCAGAACATTGCTTCCGAAGACGTTTATCATGTAAATTCGAGCTTCAGGAGCAACTCGTTCAATGAAGTTTGATGAAGTGAACAAGTTGTCAGAAATTGTGTACCATATAAACGGTCCTCCAGGTCTGCACGAGACTTTCAGTTTCCAGAAAAAATAGCGTAAAATCATATATCACTCTAAGCCGCAACCCAACGTTAAAGGTACACCAAGGTGGTCCCTTAACTCGCCTGTCCGGACTACGTACCATGCACGCGTTATAAAAAAATCCACATTGATCACATTTGCGCCTCCAGCTTTTACGTTTAATCACGATTGAGTATTTTTTATTTATTAAATTTATGACAATATTGAGATTTTATAGGAATGTAAGGAAGATGCGTTTGGGCAATACAGCCCAAGAACATAAACACCAAGATAAATCAACATCGTCAGAAACACCGATCTCTATTGTAGTAGGCGCGTGGCGGATCGAGGCTTCTCTTGCTGGGGTCGAGCGGCACCACCGGCAGACATCGCTTGACACTAGCCATTGCATGGGATTCTATGGGAAAAACGGAGAAAACTGCAATTTCTTACCTTAGTAATTTGTTCTGCACGATTAAACCGTTAACGTGTTTTCCGGGAATGGTGGTTAATATTCTGGGCACAAATATCAAAAGCGGTAGAATACCAATTTTTTTTTTCAGTAAATGTTTTATGGTTGAAGGTCGAGGGTTGCGAATTCGATAGGCGTAATCTGTGATGCGATTCAATTATACAAGGGTTGCCGAGAGTCAATGGGGATTCGTTTGCGATCTCGAACTCATCAGAGCTTAGCAGACGATATGTTAGAAGGACTTTACTGGGTGGACATTCGCATCGTTTCGAACGCTTGTACAGAGTACTTTCTGGTGCGAGCTTTTGCTTTGAACTGCAATGGGGGCTTCTCTGACGAACAAACTCGAATCGTGTCGTTCATTTGCTGAACGTGTCGTTTATTTAGCAACTGAAGCGTGAGACGCGGCACAGTCGGTGGTGCTCCGGAACATTTTTTTTTTAAACAGCGATCATAAAATTGACAAACACCGGATATAATGATTGCAGCACATTATAATATTAAGCTTTAATATTTTTGACTTTTGTGTGTTTCTCCCATAGGGTTGCGTGTATTGTCTGGTGTCAAGTAATGGCTGCCGGTGGAGCCACCGACGGGCTCCCGATCCGCGATCCAGCCTACTACTACTAGAGATCGGTAATCAGAAGTTAGGAGACAGCATCTTACAGGAAGTCTAACCGTCATTGTGCAATGTAGAGAACTCTTCAATAAACCAGACTCCACAACCAAATAAACGAGAATAACTATTTTCGTATTTCAAACTTTTAAATATTTGCAACCTAGCTTTTTGTCATGAACGTGACCGGCCTAATCAACCAAATGCGGTTCAAATTAATAGAAATATAAACTACCCACTGCATACTTGCAGCTCACTTTAGTGTTTCTCTGATGTCTACATTTGACTGCGAGATTGTTGAATAACTAGATTACTTTATTTTGACTCGATTCTATAGAAGTTTTTTTCAGTTTACATTCTCATTTGCTATTAAATTTTGTTGCTACTTCCTTTATGAATTGCAATATCTGAGATAGCTTGATGACAAGCGTAGAATATAGTATAATAACATTCAGCAGGCAATAAAATTTCAAGACGTGCGAGGCTTTTATTTTTTTGCGTCATAAGAAATACCATTTTTCAACTCAAGAGTGCGTTAAAGATAAGGTGGTGGCGGTGATGATAATAAAAATAATAATAATAATAATAGTTTTATTTTAAAACGAACAAAATTAATGGGAAGTCAGATTTGCCAAAGTCACATTGGGCTTGACTGGCAGCACTTTACAATCGGTGAAATAAGTCGTATGCAAAAGAAGTCACGTAAAATAAAAATTTGCGCAAAAAATAGAAAATAAAATCAAACTAATGGGCACTTTACAAACTAACATTTCTCAGAGCTTTCTTGAGTCTGTATTTTGTTATTGTGTTAAGGATACGAGAGGATTGCTTATTCAGAAATGCTGGTATATACTAATTACGAGCTTTTTTCCCAAGTCTTGTAGAGCAACTTCTCTTTTCGAACATAACGGTGATGATGACGATTTTTAAGATTGATATCCACTCGAGTTCCGTTCCTTCCTGACATGGGTCTACGAGAGCTTGCTTTTGGGACATTGTTATAACATCAAACGGATGCGACAGCACACGCCTTCCATGCCCCCGACTGGGATCTTAGAGATGCTTATTTACTCTTCACTCATTTCAGAGGAACTGTTTGACTCCGGATGGCAGCGCCTGCCGTGCATCGGAGAGGACGAGACCTGTCCAGAAGGGTGAGCGACGTCTCGGAGCAGTTCGCGCAGCACAAATCTGTAACAATTGATCTATAATTCGAGCCTACGTTGAATCGACTTTTGTGGGTCTATTCTACGCACAATATATGGCCGCCATATCTTGAACGTCACTTCCTGCGCGAAGCTTGGTTTTGTAAATAAAAATGGCGTTCGTGTTTAGACAGCGTAAGGTCGGCCTGCCTTTGAGGTATGGCGACACTGGTTGCGCAGTAGATAACACATCTAATCAATGCAGTTCTAGTGCTGGCGTGGGGTATTTTATGTGCATTACAAAGTAGGATACACGACCGTACGCCGGTATGATGCTCATCCCGATCGAAAATCGCCGGGGTGGGGTTGAACCCAGGGTTCCTAGGTCATTTAGTGCGAGCTTTCGCTCCACGTATTCCGAGCTGCGGTGCGCTAACACACTCGGCCAGCGATCTCCCAATTACATTCTTTAAACAGCAATGGGAATGGTGCGCTTGGCACCGCTACTATACTTGCATGAAAGAAAGAAAGGACACCCACGACCGCGAGCTCTGCTGTGTTCCCGAGAAGACCGAGTACTTCCAAGTGGCATCTCCCAAGTTCCTGGCACAATTATAGACTCACGATGCTGAAAAGTCTTGCCGAATCCGACATTACACTCAGCTCTGAGACTTTGCTTGGAGACCGATTTCTATCAGACACCAAGCGTCGCATTTCCTGCTGTTTTCTGAGCGAGTACATCCCCTCAACTGCGGGGTTCAACCAAACTCTCGGGGTGAGGGCTACTTATTGAAACTATGCTTAGAGTCTTGAATATGGTAACCTTATCATAACTTGATCGCTCCATCTTGGCATGAGCTGCCAATAAAACTTGATTTAGCACGCGAGTAAGCACCAAGCTGACCTCTGATGGCTGACGTAAAAATCCTGCACCACGCTCTTGTCTACGATGTGTTACTTCAACGCAGTGTCAAGCTGAACTAGTCTTCGGGGAGCCAAGCAAAATTATTGAGCCTAGTTTATATGCTTACAGGCGTGATGCTGCTGTAAATTTAAGTTTTTCCACAAGGAGGGGTCTTGCAGTTCTACGCACGACTGTTAGAAAGGGACTTGCAGCGCAGGTTCGGCGAGGCACCGCTGGTGCTCATCTCCCTGGATGGCTTTCGGGCCGACTACCTGGACCGGGGCCGCAACCCTTCTTTGGAGCGGCTAGGCCAGTGCGGCGTGCGGGCTCCCTTCATGCGGCCCGTCTTCCCCACCAAGACGTTCCCTAACCATTTTACCATCGTAACGGTGGGTGCCGTTTCCGCGTCACTTTTGAAATGCGTAGCATTTATAAGGCCAGCTCTTCGCGCCTTCGCGTCCGTGGTGTGTAGCCTCGGCGGTAACGTCATGCTGATGATAACATGGTGTTCACGTGACGTCATCAGCCTCTTAAAGGGTTTTACGTGACGTCATCACATGAACACCATGATGATGTCACGGTGCTCAGCTAGCACAATCAGTGTAACGGTCGTCACGTGACACCGTGACGTCACAGTGTTAAAGTAACAAAATTACAAACGGTCGTCAGGACACCGTGACGTCACAGTGTTAAAGTAACAAAATTAGCAAAACGGTCGTCACGGGACACCGTGACGTCACAGTGTTAAATAACAAAATTAGCAAAACGGTCGTCACGGGACACCGTGACGTCACAGTAAAGTACAAAATTACACACGCAGCGGTCCTGTAAGCAAAAAATTAGCAAAACGGTCGTCACGGGACACCGTGACGTCACAGTGTTTAAATAACCAAAACTGCGTAACGGACGTTACGCGAGACCACGACGTCACGCGATAATTGACGTCACGTGAAAACATGACGCCATAAGATGCAGTGACGTCACTTGTATTGTGATGTCACATGACTCACTGACGTCACAGTGCCATGTGGTATCGCGTCGTAACGACCGCGACGTCACAGAGGATCTATAAGTGCTATGTATTTAGAGCGCCATCGGAATATATATAAACAATCTGTTTTTACAGAGAATGCGTTTTATTAGCAAAATTCATAAGAAAGACGTCATGAAAGAGGGTCACAAAGAACCGTCACACAAAACCGTCGCGTCAATTTTCCTGCTAAAAATAGCGGGAAATTATACTCACGTGACGTAACCACGTCACGCTGCATCATCTAACCTGACATTAATTTCTGCGAGGTTGTTCCGCGAGGTGGTGAATTATACTGCTCAAGAGAGTTTGTGTCCAGGTCTTTTGTCAGCACGACCAAACTTGCGTTTTCTTTTTCTGATTGCACGGATACATAGGGCCTGTGGCCAGAGTCCCACGGCATCGTGGACAACAAGATGTACGACCCGGAATTCAAGACACTCTTCTCGCTGGGCAACAAGGAGGCGGGCAAATCCCGTTGGTGGCAGGCGGAACCGGTGAGCTGCAGAGTAACTGAATGGCCGAATCAAGGTATCGCCTACCCGTTCCTTTTTGCCAACCCCTCCTTATTGGCGGAGAAGTGAGCATGAGCACCAAAAGTGTCTAAGGTACTGCGGAAAAGTGTCCTTGCAGATCACCGAGTTTTAGGCTAAACATATATTTCGCTACTTTAGCGCATTTTAAATCTTACACGAATTCTGAGCAGAAGGAAGCTTCTCGAACCAATGAACGTTGTGTGGGCTAGTTTTATATCGTACGATGGCGTTTTATTTAGAGCCGAAGGCATGTTTTAAAGTGGCTGTCGACAAGCAGACGTTGCGCTTGCTCGAAAGCGCTTGGGAACTGCCCTACTGCCCTTGGAAAGGGTCAACGCTAGCATACCGCCACTCGCCTCCGCGTCACTTGCAAGTACATCCCGTAATACTTATACATAAAATTGCTTACCACTGCCATACGCCACTCCGAAAGCGGAGCATAGGCATTTACTCGTAAGCTGCAGAGCCGAATGTAAATGGACTAAATATTAGGAGGGGCACGGGACCCGAAGAGCTGCATTTTATGCTTGCAATATTGGTAGGACATCAAGCAAAATTCGATTATTTACTTCCTCAACAAAAATAGCGAGATAGGATGCTCTTATTTTTGGCAACATGTGCAACAGGTCTAATGGGAACTGCAACCTTTCCGTGTTGTAAAGTTGTCCCTGCCGCGCAGCGGAGTTGAGCAATAAATTGTTAAAAATCGCGCACTGCATTTCAGTTAGCGGTCTGATTTTCAAACAATTTTTTAATTGCAGGCTTACATGATTGTCAGTGTATTGTGTAATATCCCATGATACTACAGTTCTTATTATATTAACATTTTACTTTTATGAGGATCTAACATTCCACTATTTCAGATCCATCCGAGCAGTCGCATCAAAATCATGCATTAGATAAAGCCGATATTAAGGCACCGTGCAGAAGAGACGACAACAAGACACAGACACGATGTTTTGTGTTATTTAAGAATTCTATTTTTACTTGATTTTACTTGAGAATACTTAAGTTAACAATACTACTGTTCACTTAAACATCAGCGCCAGTCAACAAAACCAGTACAATCAGCTTTCTGACAAAATCGTAATTAGACGCTTTGTGATAACAGGAAACTTTGTACACTGTGGCTAACATCTCACGAGTCTCCAAATTCGTAGTATAAATAAGTAAAAGTAATGCCTTCGAAATTAAAGGCAATGCAATCGCGATTTGTCTATCGGAAAGATCTGTTAACCATGCACGGCAGTTCTCACCCAAACAACATTTTATGTATCGCGGTACAGAAGCTGCCCAACTAGGTGAAGTTAGAGCTAAGCCAAGGGAGAAAGAACTTAGACGACAATATAGAAATCTACACGATGTATAGACAACAAGCACACCAAATCAATTTAATAAAACTGACCGAGTTAGGGTTTGATTCTTCAGCTTGTGAACATACCCACAAGACCTTGTACCAACTGTCTTCGATATGTGCAGATGTCTGCGTATTTTTTAAGGGACATTGTAAAAACTAGAAACGTGTTTGCAAATGCCATCGATTATTAAAATCGTCCTAGAAGTCGTGACTTTTATTTAAAATAAAAATGCATACATCTTTCCAGCGCAAATCCCCAAATGTCAAGGTTGTCGAGTCGCTGGGCTGTGAATGCTTGCGCGGAGTCCGATATTCTACAGACGACACTATGCTGAAAATTCCACTCCAAGTCAGCAGACAAAGATGGCAGCGCGCGGAAGGCGAATTTTTGGAATGGTCTATACGACATGCAAGTTCGTCTGCTTTTTGTGCACGTCGTACGTTTATCCGCCAAAGGTGCCCCGTATTTTATTTTGGTTTCCCTCGAGCTCAACCAATGACAGCACGCGCTTGGCTACCAGGCCATCGCGCGTTCCCGCACGTTCCATGCATTACTGTTTAATTGGCGTACTACTTCTTCACGTCCTGACCTTTGGCCGTTACTTTAAGAATATACTAGATATGAATTCGAAATTGCCTAGTCTTCAATGTGATGAATCACCGCCTACTAAATACTTGCGTTAAAAGTAGTGTATTACTTCACTCATTACTATTACGAGTTCATTTCACATTTCTTTGCTCGGATACTTTAAAAAGAGAAATATAGAAGCAGAAAATTAATATTTTGATGAATTAGTATTGATGTAATGCTTTCAATATCCCACGCTAACACTTGATTGTGACTGTTGTAAATATTAAAAAGTGAAAGCAACACATTTTATTTCTATGTCGGCAGCAAGATTAAAGATGCAGTAGAAGAAATACTGCAAAATAATCAAAAGTTAGGTACTTTGTAAACTTTCCTAATTACATCAAACTGCCGCAATCTTACGGCCAAATACAGGACGACGTATCCGCTGTATGAACGTGTTTCACTTTGCAAACCTTCTCTTGTGCGTACGGTTCTTGTTTTCAACCAGTGCGCCGAGAAGCTGAGGGAGAGAAGGAGACGAGAGGCACGTGAGAAGGCCAGCTCAGCTTGGAAGGATTAATGAAGGAGTGGGTGAACCTCAAGATCAGCTGGAACTCGTCCCCACTACACTCGCCGGACGCGTTCGACACATGCGAGAGCCAAACGCCAGACGCCAGCGTTCCGCCTTTTAAAGCGTTCGAGAAGTGCAATGGCAGACAAAAGCAGCTAAGCTTGAGGTGCACCAAATAATCATTCGAACCCGAGCTCAGCGCTCTGACATTGCCTCTCGCCTCCTTCTCTCCCTCGGTTTATCGCTGCAAATTTCTGGTTGATTCGCGTGTTATATAGCTTGAACGATTGGTTTCCAGCTTCCAGCAATTTCTTTCTGAATTACAGTAGTAACTCACTCCATCGAAGGCTTAGAAACTCATAATTGGAATCGAAAACATTTTAAGTGACAGGAACACGTTCACACATAACTGCCTCGTCTTTAGCTGGTACTCAAATCTTCAAGGACATACATTTTTAGTTAGCAAGTTCTATAAATTTAATTTCCAGGTAGACTGAACTTTTTGACTAATAGAGTTTTACAAAGTTCCACCGCCACTGGAATATCTATGAAGGTCAGAGGGGGACATTTACATGAAATCCAGGCTAATCTCATGCGGAGCCAATAAAGTCTCATCGTAGTTCAGTTGACCACGCCGATGAACCCGTAAAGTCTCATTCTTATCATCTATTTGCTAAATTATGGTCGGAAGGTACGGCCATTGCAGCGCTATGACGGAAACTCTCGCGCAGATTTGGGTGACCACGGAGAAGCAGGGCAAGCGAGCTGCCACCTTCTTCTAGCCGGGTTCGCGGACGTCGACATCGGCGGCTCACGGCCCAGCCACTTCTTCAAGTACAACGAGTAAGGCGAGAACTCGGGAGAAAATTGGTGATACGCGCTAAACGCTTCTCTTTGAATTTGTTGATTCTTACAAAAACGTTGTGTACGCTTCTCGACTGTATCCCATTTCCAAATACCTCCTGAGCGCGGCCAGTCGGACAGAGTCCATCAGGCAGCGCCAAAAGGGACATGGCGACCGTCGTCCTTGCGGATTCACAGGTGGAGAAATCATGCGTAGTGAATGTGGCCTGATGCGGCGCTTTTTTCTAGTGTAATGCGGAGAGCGAGTCCTCTGCTTCTTGCGCCGAGTTTCGATGACGTCAGAACGACTCCGAGGTCTCTATTGGCTGGTTGAAAAAAACAAACAGTGGTTAGAACTCCGAGGCATCACGCATGCGGTATGTACACTCTCCTTCCGGCAAAAACCGTCACTGCGCGGCGTCGTTTGTGACGTCACCGACACTCCTGCGCAAGAGGCTGACGACTTGCTTTTCGCATTGGTTATAGCCCGTGACGAGAAACGCACAGAGGCAGGCGCCTTGGTATTCTTTAGTAGCTGCCTGCCACTCTAAAAAAAGTGTAGTGAGTTTTTTTACAGAGTGTAAGTGCTGCCACATATACACCCCATAAAGATGTATTACACCAAAAGCAAGTGCCTTTTTTGAACCCGGGTGCATAACGCCTTTTTTCTCTACCAGCGTGGGGGTGCCCCGTTTTTATATTGGGGTGTACTTTATTATATACACACTATGGTTTCGTTAATTTTTT
>JAZHYW010021679.1:0-87796 GCA_037355805.1 Ixodes ricinus
CCAGCTAAACATTTTGTTGCCTTCTGGCCATCTTGTCATTCACTGAAGTAGATGCCCGTGTAAGCCTGTGTTAGATGAGATTAAAATTCTAGCGAGGTACAAAAACAAGACAAGCGGGAAATTTTCTGAGCTTTTCTAAATTCGAGATAACGGAATAGATTTCATAAGTAAGGCTTCAATCGCCCTATATATAAAAAAAGATTTTGACTATAAAACAAGCTTTGCACCGACATGCTGATGACTGAACAATCTGCTTGGGCCTACATTGTAACGTGTTTTTCCAGCGCCTTGTTATGTCTTACTTCTTAACCCTTGTTGATTTCGGCGCTCTCATAATTTCGATCAATGAACCAACTTGACATATTAACCAATTTTCACACCAAAATACTTTTTTTTACTGTTTCTTTCTTATTTGATGCTTTCAATGTGTACTTGTTTTGTATTTAAATCAAAGAATCAAGCGACCAACTCCTCTTAGCATTCATGGTGAATTGTCAATGTCCATTCTTGTGATCCTCTGAGCAAATCAGAGTGTAGAGTTTTTTTCTACGTTCCACTTCGTTTGTAGCATCATACTGCAAGCAATTCACTGCGCCGAAAAAACGAATACAAGAAATGCATGTCACGTTGTCGCGGATGAAAAAGGCTTGACGCGCGTAAACTGAAAGAAAAATTTAATAGGCGAACTTGTGCCAGTAACAAAAGAAAGAAAAAAAAATGGACCAATTAAGTAACAGCGAGCGTCGACGGCGGCAGCAGCGAGCGACGGTGCGTCGGCGTGACAGCTGGCAAAAGTGAGAATGAATGTGGCTCGTCATCGGGGAAGTCGGAATGAGTCGACGAAAACGCACTCGACTCCTTATCTACTACAGTCGGCTTCTCGAAGATTAGGCCTAGAATGCCTGGAGTGATCTTGAGCAAGACTGGTTTTGGCAAGGTCATTCTGGCCTCCTTATCTTTTACCCTATGAGTGAGAGTACACGTGAATCTTCTAGATGAACGAGGAAGCGTTCCTACTCGATCATGCACGGCGCAATATTACAAGCAAATCTAAACATGAAAAAAAGCAAATACAGCTTTGTGACTTCGAAAATAAGCTGTTTTTAGTTCAGCATAACGTTGTATACTCAATTTACTTAAAAGTTTAAATGTACTGTAATCCTTTCTTCCATATTATTTTCTGTGATCAAACGGACTGATAAATCAATCTGACATGTTTAAAATGCAAGTATTGATAAAGAATTACTCTTGTCTCTCTGCAGTAATTTAAATAAAATAAATTCGTTTTAAATAAAAATATCTGATTTTGATCAAATATATCTATATTATTTGACTTCTACAGAAAAAACGTCATAATGTTTTCACACTGGCCCTAACTGCCTCTCCGAACGAGCATTACATAATCATACGTCCATCTATTTTTCAAAGTTTATCTAGTCTTTACAAACACAAATGTGTTAAATAGGATATAAATAAGCCTCTGAAGCAAGCTTCGAACTCCAATACATGCTATTACTAAAATGGGGCAGTGGGTTCCCCAAAGCTCTAACAATCAGCACAGGGCTACCCGACCTGCCATTGCCAGGAGCTTCTCGTCTTCTTGCTGGTGGCTCATACTGCGTATGTTTGGCGTCCACTTTTAACCGGTTTTCCTTGAGGCGTTTCTCGGCACCCAGCGCAATTCGGCGATAAGTGTAGCACGTGTTTCCGAAACAGAGGCAAGTAACTGCCAAGTCATAAGCGGGAATAACTGCAGGACGCTACATCCCCAGCGCGATGACAGCATTGAAAGTACGCTGCCTGTACCCGCACATGCGTGTCAAATAACTTTCATTTCTTTTCTGGTGTTCATTGTCGTGAAACATAGTGATGTCGCGACGAGCGCGTGAGTAAGCAGTCCTACAGAGCAAAAAATTTGGCTTCTAATATAAAGAAATCCGCAATTGTTCGATGTCTGCTCCGTGCAACGGTTACACAACGTAAATTACAAATATTCTTGAAACATGCCAGCCATACAGTAAAATGATATGAAAAGAGTAAGGCCGAAAGTAGAAAACACATATTTACTTGTTCAGCTTTAATCCTTGAAGGAGTAACTACACTATCCGAAGAGCACGAGTACATACTTTAAACAAGCATCGCATTTGAAGGCAGCGTTTATAGATTTTTCAGATCAGTTCTGAAAGACACCAATGCAACTTAGTGGGCCCCCGCGAGAACCGGCGAAGCGGAGATGCAGCGGTCGACATCTAGCATCGGTGATCTGAGCATCGTCTTCAAGGACCCTGCCTGAAAAGGCTTCGAAAATTAGCTTCATATAAAACAGTTCCTGTCGAGCGAAGTTCGTTTGAAGGGAAAGAAACCCGAGAAGCCAAAAGTAAAAGGAGCGTAATGCGCTCTTTTCTATACGCCGAGGAACTGAGGGACAGGAGGAAACGAGAGGGTACTTCAGAACGCCGAGTTCTGCTTGGAATGGCAAGTGGGTAGACCGAAAGCTGCCTTTGTCACCGCTGCACTCGTCAAACGTGTTAGAACGCGGAACGCCGGCGACCCGCGTTTGGCTCTCGCATTCGAACGAAATCGGTGAGCGAAGTCGAGACCCACTCATCATTCCAAGCAGAGCTCGGCGTTTTGACGTCCCCCTTCAAGTTCTTGTATTCTTCTCTCGCTCAGTTTCTTGGTGCATTCTCCGAATACTGCTCGGGGAATAGACCAGAGCATATCGGCCATCGTATTTCACCGTATTCCACCGTATTGTTCCGGAGCATATCGGCCACTAGCAAGCTCGAACGCGAGGCGGGACAATTCAAGGCCCGTTCTTGCAAAGACCGCCGCCCAGCCAACACCGGCGCCAACCCCTGGAGGCCCACCACAGAGGTGCTGGTCCTCCTGGATCGCTGGAAATTCGGACGGCTCGTCTGCAGGTCGGACACGCAGGGAGCCCTCGACAGGCGCTCTAGACCGGCCTGCTAAAAGTCAGCAGCCCACGGCGGCCCGCGAAGACCACCATCGCAAAGACCGCCGCTAGGCCTAACGCAATTCACCCTCTTCAAGGACAACATCAACCACTCACCCTCGTCCACAACTTCCACTTAAACCAAAATCACCTTTCTTTTTTTAATTCATCCCTAGAATACCATTTCATCATCGATGGACGCGGCCGCCCTGAGCCGAAATGAATATCTCTCTACGCATCTATCGAGGACTATTATCCGAGTCCTACTCGGAGAATAGCCCGAACTACAGTGGCTGAATTCGTTTCCTGCTTTTGTTGCCAACCATCCTGTGACGGTAGCCCGTTCATAGTTGCAAGCACCATCGACATCGTCGTCACTTCTCCCTCGTTCAAGAAGGCGTCGGGTCGCCATTACGCCAATACCTCATGTAACCGCCAATTCCAGTTCTATTAAAACTCGTTGACTCGAACGACTGAGTCGTAAGACTACGCGGGTGACACGATACACGTCACATGGTGTCAGAAGATCGGGATGTCGCGCGAAAGTGGACTCCGGCCGCCGAAATCACTGGAAACGAGCACCAATGACTCCACAACGTGGGAGGACTGGCTGCAGTCCTACGAGTGGTACGAGACCGCCGTGCAACTCCTGAAGAAGCCACCCGAAGTGCAAGTAGCAACCTTTATGTCAGTTATCGGAACCGAGGCTCAGAAAATCTACCGAACGTTCCAATTAACGGACGAACAAAAGAAGGACGTGAACATCATCAAGGCGAAGTTCACGGCGCACTTTACGCCGCGCATCAACCATGCCTACGAAAGGTACAAATTTAACCAGATGGCACAGAAAGAAGGAGAATCCTTCACGGACTACGTGACCGCCGCACGACTACAAGCGAACAGATGCAATTACGGTCAGCTCACGGAAGAACTCCTGCGAGATCGAATCATCGTCGGCGTGCAGAACGACTACGTCAGAGAAAAACTCCTGACGGATCCAGCCATGGACTTGGACAAGGCGATACACCTTTGCAAGGCAAATGAGCAGGCGACTCAACAAATCAAAGACATGACGACGCAGAGCACGAAGGCCGTCGACGCAGTGCGACCCAGAACGGAGCAAAGGAAGAAGACCACAGCCGACAAGCAGACGCCGAAACCGTCAGAAAAGCGGGCTACACAGACGCCGCTAGCAGAAAGACAAGTTCTCAAGAACTGTGGCTACTGTGGAAGCCAGCATCAGAGAGGAAACTGCCCAGCATATGGCAAGAAGTGCATCACCTGCAGCAGGACCGGACACTTTGCGGCTGTCTGCAGAACAGGCAAGAGGAAACAAAGAGAAGTTCACGCTGTCGGATGCACAGACTCTGATGAAGAAATGTTTGTCTCAGAAATCCAGAAGGAAAAGGACAACTCAAGAGAGGACTGGTACGAAAGCATCTCATTCCCTTGCGGAAAGACGGTAAAAATGAAGTTGGACACCGGAGCCCAGTGCAATGTGCTACCAGTCGGCATTGCAAACAGTCTCAACCTGAAAACAAGACAATCACCAGTGAAACGCATCGTCTCCTACACCCAACACAGACTTGACGTCACCGGCGAGTGCATTGCTCCGTGCAAGGTCCGGGACAAGTCGGTCAAGATCAAGTTCATCGTCGTCGATGGACACGCAGCACCCATCCTAGGGAGAAACGCATGCGAAACGCTCAACCTGGTGAAGCGTGTACATCTGCTAGAACAGCAAGAAGAAGGAAACCTGTACACAGGCCTGGGATGCATAAAAGGGTTCGTCTACGACGCCGACCTAAAGGAGAACGCAGAAGGTGGAGAAAACAGACCACCGAGAAAAGTGCCATTTGCCATAATGGATGACGTCAAGAAAGAACTTGACAACATGGAGGACGGTGGAATCATCAAGAAAATAAATGATCCAACTCCATTCTGCAGTCAGATGGTTGTAGTCAAGCAGAAAGGCAAGCTGAGAATTTGCCTAGACCCAACAGATCTCAACAAGATCTTACTCAGAAGACATTTCCCACTCAAGACGCTGGAAGAAATCGCAGCCCAAGTCAGTGGATCCAAAGTCTTCACGCTGCTCGACTTGAAGAAGGGCTTTTGGCAACTAACGGTGTCCGAGAAGACTCAGAAATACCTGGCGTTTAGCACGCCATGGGGAAGGTACACGTTCCTGCGTGTTCCTTTCGGAATAGCAGCGGCACCCGAGGTATTTCAACAAGTGATCACAGAAATCCTGAAAGGCCTCCCGAATGTTGCAAACTCCATGGATGACATACTCATATATGCCAAGACGATGGAGGAGCTGAACAAACACACCGAAGCAGTCTTGGAAAGACTCCGACTAGCAGGTGCCAAACTCAACCAACAGAAATGTGTCTACAACCAAGCAAGAGTCAAGTTCCTAGGACACGTCCTAACAGACAAAGGCCTTGAAATAGACAAGGAAAAGGTTGAAGCCATCGAGAAAATCAAAGAACCAAGAAACAAGGTTGAACTACAACGTCTCCTTGGCATGCTGCAATACCTGCAGAAGTTCATACCCAACCTAGCAGAGAAAGCAGTCCCACTGAGAAAGTTGCTGAAGCAAGACACAGCATGGCTTTGGACAGAAGAGCAGAGCACAGCACTTCAAGTGATCAAGAAGGACCTCAAAGAAGCCCCAACCTTACAGTACTATGACGTCAACGGAGAGCTGACTCTATCAGTGGATGCCAGCTCAAAAGCACTAGGCGCAGTGCTCATGCAGGATGGAAAGCCCTTGGCCTACGCATCAGCCACGCTAACTCCAGCACAGATGAACTATCCACAGATAGAAAAGGAAGCCTTGGCGATACGATACGGCTGCAAGAAATTCCACTCCTACATCTATGGGCGACCACTGACCATAGAAACTGATCATCGACCTCTTGAAAGCATCAGTAAGAAACCACTGGGACTTGCACCACCTCGATTGCAGAGACTCCTCTTTGACATACAACACTACGCACCCAAGATTGTATACAAGAGAGGAAAAGATCTTCACATCGCAGACCTCCTAAGCCGTGACTGCGAAACTGATGAGAGCGCCAACACATGTACCGAAGACTTGGAGGTACTAGCCATCTTGCCAATGTCGGAAGAAACTTTCAGAGAACTCAGAACATCAATCGAACAGGACGAAGCACTGCAAAGCGTAATGCAGTCAGTAAAGAATGGATGGCCTTCGACGACAAGAATGACTGAAACACAAAAACTCTTCTCACCAGTGCGTGACGAGCTATCAGCTTACGAAGGCTTGCTGTTCCGTGGTGACCGCATAGTCATCCCAAAGACGTGGAAACACAGGGTTCTACAAGCAGCACACTCCGGACACCTTGGTATCAACAGCAGCCTCAAACGCGCACGAGAGACAGTATACTGGCCAGGAATGTCAAACGACATCCGAGATCACGTCCAGGCATGCAGTGTCTGTGAATCGTCACACAAGAGACCGCCGAAAGAGCCACTCATCCCGAAAGAAGTTCCCAACTTGCCCTGGGAACGAGTAGCTGTGGACTTGTTCGACTACAAAGGAAAACCACACATTGTGATTGTGGATAGCTACTCCGGGTACACAGACTTTGCTGAGCTTCGAAGCAGCACAGCAGCAGAAGTAATTATTGCAATGAAACGCTGGTTTGCAGCTCATGGCATACCACGAGTTGTAGAGTCGGACAACGGGACCTGCTTCACAGCACGGGCATTCCGCACATTCGAAGAGGAGTGGCAGTTCCAGCTACGAACGTCAAGCCCATTGTACCCCAGGTCCAACGGCCTTGCTGAACGGGCAGTACAAACTGTCAAGAACATACTCAAGCGGTGCGCCATGGATGGTAGCGACGTCTACCTAGCAATGCTGAACCTAAGAAATGTGCCACGCGACGGAGACCTTGGCTCACCTGCACAACGTCTCTACGGAAGACGAACGAACACAACATTGCCGACGAAAAGCGACCTACTGAAGCCGAGAACAATCCAGAGGGTCAAAAGCAAAATGGAAGAAGCACGCATGAAGCAGAAGTTCCATGCAGACAAGGGCACAACAGCTGCACCTGCCATAAATATAGGTGACAATGTGCGTGTCTGGGAAAGTCCGAGGAAGTGGATACCAGGCTCAGTTATCAGCAAGCATGGTGCCCCAAGATCGTACGTGCTCCAGACACACCACGGCATTATCAGAAGAAACACTTCAATGATAAGGCCCACCAAAGCGCAGCTCACTACCAGCTGTGGGGATGCTACAACAAGCATCGCTGAGCCCAGCCAGGAAGCTCAAGAGACGCAGCCACCATCGCAAAGATACACAGCCCCTTCAGTGCCAAGCGGCCCAAGCGGCATCACCGTGACTCGGGCCGGCCGCACTGTCAAGCCAGTGGTCAAACTGGACCTTTAGTGAAAAGGGAAGATGTGACGGTAGCCCGTTCATAGTTGCAAGCACCATCGACATCGTCGTCACTTCTCCCTCGTTCAAGAAGGCGTCGGGTCGCCATTACGCCAATACCTCATGTAACCGCCAATTCCAGTTCTATTAAAACTCGTTGACTCGAACGACTGAGTCGTAAGACTACGCGGGTGACACGATACACGTCACACGCTTTGTTTCATAAAAACCAATCTGCAAAGTTATTTTCATTACAGAAAAGAGAGTCAAGGATCATAGGCAACGTGCCAAATAATTTTCATAAAAACCAAATTTTTATTGGGCTGGGTGTTCTGAATGTATTTCAATACCTTGATTTTAGACTGTGTGTGAAATATAAAAAGGAATATCGATATATTAACCGCTTTTTAATACACTTAGCATCTCTCAGAAACAAACCTATAGCATATTACACTCGCCATTCCGATTTCTGGGTAGTAGATGCATCTCGTACAGGCTATGGTTTACAGAGGATTAAAAAAACACTGCCGAAGTTTCTGAACAAAATAATCCGGTCTAATTTTTGATAGAAAATCCGGTAGCACGTGCGATATTAGGAGATATTTTCTATCAAAGTAATTATATGTTTACACTGATTCCCTAGTACGTCTTTTTTGTTTGCTTTTTGCATTTTTTTTTTTGCTTTATATATATATTTTTGTGTATGCTTTTGCAACCGCTGTGTACCTGTGAGGGGACCGAGGATCAGTCAAGCTGCTTGGACAGCTTTATTCCTCAGCTCCCACCATATTTGTATGATAAACAAAGCATTATTTATTATTATTATTATTATTATTATTATTATTATTATTATTATTATTATTATTATTATTATTATTATTATTATTATATAAGAGGCCTATACTCCGTTTCAGATGAAATCCCATCGCAGCCTACGCTACGACCCCATGTAGCCAACCACACTCTAAGAAAAACGGGTGTAGTCGGGTGTATCTGGCGCACATGCACTCCTTTCCTGAAAGATGCACCCTCCGTTGCCCAGCCAGTCTATTTGTGCACCGACATTGAGCATCCTCCTCTCCCTTAAAAAACCTCTAGGTGTATCAGTGCACCGCCACGCTAGCCACGCGCCCCGATCAGCTTGTGCTTGGATTCCCCTTGGGGGTCACTTGTGGGTCCGACAGTTTCTTAGGAAGTATGGAGCTGTTTTGTTCACTCGGTATTGACAGTAGAGTAGACGCTATGCTTGTTTTAGGCCAATCGGGTCTCCGGGTAGGATCACGTGACTACAGTCTCCAAGCAAGAGATAAGGCAGAGCACGGCACCTGCCTGAAGGCCAAGGTCACGGGTAGCATCCACTGCACTATTAAAGGGCATCTCCGCCGTGATTTTGATGGTCACCGATTTCTATAAAATTTTCACCATGTATTTGGATGCCTTTCCTGAGCATGTGTACAAAATATCTCCGAAAAATATTAATTTTCTTAGAAGAAAATGAATTTTGAAATTTACGTGTACACACCAAATCACTTGCTGCCGCCCTACTGGCAACACTGAGACAAGAGCGGCACACGGAGGCTGCCATGATGGCGCTGACGTTGCCGTGACGTCACATGTTGGTCAGGGTGCTTGCTTTGTAGCTTGTTGGTGCTAGCGACGTGTCTTTTTTGCTTATGTTATCGGTTTATACAGTTACGTAAGAGCACGTAATGGCGACTGGAGGAATTTGGTGTTGTGCCGTAGGGTCTCACGCTACGGAAGCGTCGCTTGAAAACACGGTCTAATAAAACCGTCTATTGTCAGACCCCAAGATATAACAAAAAGTGCCTCCAACTAAAAGGCATAACGTCGATCAACTTTTCTTGGCGTGCTAGCAAAAAAAGCTGCCTTACCATTCCGTTTCGGAAGCGGCATCTGGGTCCACATGGCGGCGGATCGCGAATGCAGCCGCCGCTGGCGGTTCCCTCGGAGGCGATGCCAGCGGATCGTATGAGAACGGGTTATCGTCATCGTCCTCAAAATCTAGCAGCATATCCTCATCGTTGCTCGATTCAGAGGAGCCTGATGAGTCCATTTTTATCCGTGGCACGAACACAAAACGGTGAACTGCTGCCAGGCTGGCCAGGGTAAACTGCACAACGTGCGAGTGTTTATACCATATGTGACGTCACATCAAAATGGCGGACCAGTCGAATGGCAACTTGGTTCCGGTATCGGTTTCAGCGTATTTTAACGATTAGAAATTATGCAAGCAGTTTTTTAATGATTTAATTGCTATAGGCTAAATTTTTAGTACCCTTCCGAAAATATGTTTCGATAAAACGCTAAAATTGACGGCGGAGCTGCCCTTTAACTTTGGGTCAAACTTTCAAGAGGATATAAGGGACAAAGCCTCCCGCTGTGTTCATTGTTGGGATAACCCTGAAGATAAGCCTTCGCGAGGGCAGCCACTTTTGGCCTTGAAGGAGCTGCTATTTTCGTATACTCCTCTCTTTTCTTTCTCTCCCTAAGCTGAAAGCGTGGAAGAAGCTGCGCAGTCGTCGGACCAATGAACCGGAGGCTTTTCTTATCCCTTGAGTCCGCTGTCTGGGCGCGGGTAATGGCAGGAGCGTGATCATGTGGTAAAGGTTTCACGGGTGACGTAGTAGCTCTTTCCGATCCGGGAATGTCTGATTCCCGGCCTAGTTTCTTGTGTGCTGTGCTGCGACCAGCGGGGCTGCCAGAGATTTCGTCCGTGACAACGTATTCGAGTGTACCAAGGCTTCCAGTGTCTGAAAAGTCCTACGTACATCGGCAACAAGCGATTTCTTCAAAAAAGCCCAAGGAATTCATGTGATGCGTTTAGTGTTCGGTTTGGCAAATTACTTCTTCTGCCACATCGTGTTGAATCTTCACAGACCCCTTTCTTTTCGTGTTTGTGTTTGTGTGGTTTTTCTGCAGTGCCCGTGTCGACATATATCTTGGATTACATATTTCAAGTCCGGTATTTTCATCGTAAGTGCGCTGCAACCTACTCCTTTGCAGCAATTGACCGTTCCGTTCCGGATTACGTCTAAAATTAGGCAGTGTCTATTTCCTAGCAGCCGGGAGAATAATTTCCCCGAAATTCTATCGGCAGTCGCCTGCCATTAGCTGTCTACAATCATGTGATAACTGCAGGTATAATACTGACTTCCTTATTCTCCCGGCGTTTTGTGAAAACGCGTTTCATGGACACCTTTTCGTTGATACACGTTTTGTAGACACGTTCCGTCGACACTAACGTTTCACCGTCACTCGTTACGCGAAATACACGCTGTAGGGACATTTCGTCGCGCGTGTGTCTCTGAGGCGCGTGCTCACCGACCTTGCCCACCCGTTCACGTCGCTTCGTGGCGACAGTCTGCGGCGGCTCATTAAAAAATTTTACCCTACCTGTGATACCCGTATATATCACTTCGCGCATATAGTCTGGGGCGGCTCATTACAAAAAAAAAGTGAAGCTTATAGAGGAAAGCTAATCTGAGCTGTCGATGAAACGTCGTTCGATGAAGTGATTGTGTCGCCAATGAGTGGCGACTGCCGGCAGAATTTCGGGTAAATAATTCTGCCGGCTGCTGAGAGAATAGACACTACCTAAGAATCACCCCGGTTCTTGTTTGCTCAGTAATCTTCTCAGTTGTGTAACAGCTTCGTTGTACATCTTCACATATCACGGATTGCTTGCACGTTTGTACTTGTTTACGGAATAGGCTGTCTAATAAACTTATAGGAGATTTGAAAACAAACCCTTGTGTCTGTTTACCTGCCTTTTTGTAACCACCTGGGCGCGTACATTTTTTACAGGTTTCCTTGAGGTGGGTGCACTAAGAGGTGTAATGGTACATCATTGAATGAGGTGTATATATGTTCCATATGAGCGGGGTGGGTGTAAAAACGGTGTAATAGCAAACCCTGTTGGTGGGTGTAGAGAAGGGAATACTAGTACACCTTAAATTGGGGTGTACCTGCACACCGAAACGACAGTGAGGGTGTAAGAAAGGAGTAGTGACACACCCCAATATGGGGTGTACCTGTGCACCCCCGAATGCTGAAGGTGTATAAAAGGGTGCACATATGCACCCTTAAACGGGGTGTATGTATGCACCTCGTTTTGAGGTGTACTTGCACACCTTTATGGGTGTAGTATATGTGGCAGCACTTACACCCCTGTGGGTGTACCCACTACACCCTTTTTTTAGAGTGGCAGGCAGCTACTAAAGAGCATTGTCAAGGCGCTCGTTGCCTCTGTGCGTTTCTTGTCACGGGCTAAACCAATGCGAAAAGCAAGTCGTCAGCCTCTTGCGCAGGAGTGTCGGTGACGTCACAACGACGCCGGGTTGTGATTGGCTTTTACTGGAAGGAGAGTGGGTAGACATCAATGCGGATGCCTTGAGTTCTAACCACTGTTTTTTTTTTCAACCAGCCAATAAGACCTCGGAGTCGTTCTGACGTCATTGAAACTCGTGCGCAAGAAGCAGAGGACTCGCTCTCCGCATTACACGTAGAAAAAAGCGCCGCATCAGGCCACATTCACTACGCATGATTTCTCCACCTGTAATCCGCAAGGACGACGGTCGCCATGTCCCTTTTGGCGCTGCCTGATAGACTCTGTCCGACTGGCCGCGCTCGGAGGTATTTGGAAATGGGATACAGTCGAGAAGCGTACACAACGTTTTTGTAAGAATCAACAAATTCAAAGAGAAGCGTTTAGCGCGTATCACCAATTTTCTCCCGAGTTCTCGCCTTACTCGTTGTACTTGAAGAAGTGGCTGGGCCGTGAGCCGCCGATGTCGACGTCCGAACCCGGCCAGAAGAAGGTGGCAGCTCGCTTGCCCTGCTTCTCCGTGGTCACCCAAATCTGCGCAAGAGTTTCCGTCATAGCGCTGCAATGGCCGTACCTTCCGACCATAATTTAGCAAATAGATGATAAGAATGAGACTTTACGGGTTCATCGGCGTGGTCAACTAAACTACGATGAGACTTTATTGGCTCCGCATGAGATTAGCCTGGATTTTATGTAAATGTCCCCCTCTGACCTTCATAGATATTCCAGTGGCGGTGGAACTTTGTAAAACTCTATTAGGTTAAAAAGTTCAGTCTACCTGGAAATTAAATTTATAGAACTTGCTAACTAAAAATGTATGTCCTTGAAGATTTGAGTACCGCTAAAGACGAGGCAGTTATGTGTGAACGTGTTCCTGTCACTTAAAATGTTTTAGATTCCAATTATAAGTTTCTAAGCCTTCGATGGAGTGAGTTACTACTGTAATTCAGAAAGAATTGTGGAAGCTGGAAACCAATCGTTCAAGCTATATAACACGCGAATCAACCGAAATTTGCAGCGATAAACCGAGGGAGAGAAGGAGGCGAGAGGCACGTCAGAGCGCTGAGCTCGGGTTCGAATGATTATTTGGTAGACCTCAAGCTAGCTGCTTTTGTCTCCATTGCACTTCTCGAACGCTTTAAAAGGCGGAACGCTGGCGTCTGGCGTTTGGCTCTCGCATGTGTCGAACGCGTTCGGCGAGTGTAGTGGGGACGAGTTCCAGCTGAGCTTGAGGTCTACCCACTCCTTCATTAATCCTTCCAAGCTGAGCTCGGCCTTCTCACGTGCCTCTCGTCTCCTTCTCTCCCTCAGCTTCTCGGCGCACTGGTTGAAAACAAGAACCGTACGCACAAGAGAAGGTTTGCAAAGTGAAACACGTTCATACGGCGGATACGTCGTTCTGTATTTGGCCGTAAGATTGCGGCAGTTTGATGTAATTAGGAAAGTTTACAAAGTACCTAACTTTTGATTATTTTGCAGTATTTCTTCTACTGCATCTTTAATCTTGCTGCCGACATAGAAATAAAATGTGTTGCTTTCACTTTTTAATATTTACAACAGTCACAATCAAGTGTTAGCGTGGGATATTGAAAGCATTACATCAATACTAATTCATCAAAATATTAATTTTCTGTTTCTATATTTCTTTTTTAAAGTATCCGAGCAAAGAAATGTGAAATGAACTCGTAAAGTAAAGAGTGAAGTAATACACTACTTTTAACGCAAGTATTTAGTAGCGGTGATTCATCACATTGAAGACTAGGCAATTTTGAATTCATATCTAGTATATTTTTAAAGTAACGGCCAAAGGCCAGGACGTAGAAAGAAGTAGTACGCCAATTAAACAGTAATGCATGGAACGTGCAGGAACGCGCGATGGCCTGGTAGCCAAGCGCGTGCTGTCATTGGTTGAGCTCGAGGGAAACCAAAATAAAATACGGAGGCACCTTTGGCGGATAAACAGACGTGCACAAAAAGCAGACGAACTTGCATGTCGTATAGACCATTCCAAAAATTCGCCTTCTGCGCGCTGCCATCTTTGTCTGCTGACTTGGAGTGGAATTTTCAGCATAGTGTCGTCTGCAGAATATCGGACTCCGCGCAAGCATTCACAGCCCAGCGACTCGACAACCTTGACATTGGGGATTTGCGCTGGAAAGATGTATGCATTTTATTTTAAATAAAAGTCACGACTTCTAGGACGATTTTAATAATCGATGGCATTTGCAAACACGTTTCTAGTTTTTACAATGTCCCTTAAAAATACGCAGACATCTGCACATATCGAAGACAGTTGGTACAAGGTCTTGTGGGTATGTTCACAAGCTGAAGAATCAAACCCTAACTCGGTCAGTTTTATTAAATTGATTTGGTGTGCTTGTTGTCTATACATCGTGTAGATTTCTATATTGTCGTCTAAGTTCTTTCTCCCTTGGCTTAGCTCTAACTTCACCTAGTTGGGCAGCTTCTGTACCGCGATACATAAAATGTTGTTTGGGTGAGAACTGCCGTGCATGGTTAACAGATCTTTCCGATAGACAAATCGCGATTGCATTGCCTTTAATTTCGAAGGCATTACTTTTACTTATTTATACTACGAATTTGGAGACTCGTGAGATGTTAGCCACAGTGTACAAAGTTTCCTGTTATCACAAAGCGTCTAATTACGATTTTGTCAGAAAGCTGATTGTACTGGTTTTGTTGACTGGCGCTGATGTTTAAATGAACAGTAGTATTGTTAACTTAAGTATTCTCAAGTAAAATCAAGTAAAAATAGAATTCTTAAATAACACAAAACATCGTGTCTGTGTCTTGTTGTCGTCTCTTCTGCACGGTGCCTTAATATGGGCTTTATCTAATGCATGATTTTGATGCGACTGCTCGGATGGATCTGAAATAGTGGAATGTTAGATCCTCATAAAAGTAAAATGTTAATATAATAAGAACTGTAGTATCATGGGATATTACACAATACACTGACAATCATGTAAGCCTGCAATTAAAAAATTGTTTGAAAATCAGACAGCTAACTGAAATGCAGTGCGCGATTTTTAACAATTTACTGCCAACTCTCGCCGCGCGGCAGGGACAACTTTACAACACGGAAAGGTTGCAGTTCCCATTAGACCTGTTGCACATGTTGCCAAAAATAAGAGCATCCTATCTCGCTATTTTTGTTGAGGAAGTAAATAATCGAATTTTGCTTGATGTCCTACCAATATTGCAAGCATAAAATGCAGCTCTTCGGGTCCCGTGCCCCTCCTAATATTTAGTCCATTTACATTCGGCTCTGCAGCTTACGAGTAAATGCCTATGCTCCGCTTTCGGAGTGGCGTATGGCAGTGGTAAGCAATTTTATGTATAAGTATTACGGGATGTACTTGCAAGTGACGCGGAGGCGAGTGGCGGTATGCTAGCGTTGACCCTTTCCAAGGGCAGTAGGGCAGTTCCCAAGCGCTTTCGAGCAAGCGCAACGTCTGCTTGTCGACAGCCACTTTAAAACATGCCTTCGGCTCTAAATAAAACGCCATCGTACGATATAAAACTAGCCCACACAACGTTCATTGGTTCGAGAAGCTTCCTTCTGCTCAGAATTCGTGTAAGATTTAAAATGCGCTAAAGTAGCGAAAAATATGTTTAGCCTAAAACTCGGTGATCTGCAAGGACACTTTTCCGCAGTACCTTATGCCACTTTTGGTGCTCATGCTCACTTCTCCGCCAATAAGGAGGGGTTGGCAAAAGGAACGGGTAGGCGATACCTTGATTCGGCCATTCAGTTACTCTGCAGCTCACCGGTTCCGCCTGCCACCAACGGGATTTGCCCGCCTCCTTGTTGCCCAGCGAGAAGAGTGTCTTGAATTCCGGGTCGTACATCTTGTTGTCCACGATGCCGTGGGACTCTGGCCACAGGCCCTATGTATCCGTGCAATCAGAAAAAGAAAACGCAAGTTTGGTCGTGCTGACAAAAGACCTGGACACAAACTCTCTTGAGCAGTATAATTCACCACCTCGCGGAACAACCTCGCAGAAATTAATGTTAGGTTAGATGATGCAGCGTGACGTGGTTACGTCACGTGAGTATAATTTCCCGCTATTTTTAGCAGGAAAATTGACGCGACGGTTTTGTGTGACGGTTCTTTGTGACCCTCTTTCATGACGTCTTTCTTATGAATTTTGCTAATAAAACGCATTCTCTGTAAAAACAGATTGTTTATATATATTCCGATGGCGCTCTAAATACATAGCAATTATAGATCCTCTGTGACGTCGCGGTCGTTACGACGCGATACCACATGGCACTATGACGTCAGTGAGTCATGTGACATCACAATACAAGTGACGTCACTGCATCTTATGGCGTCATGTTTTCACGTGACGTCAATTATCGCGTGACGTCGTGGTCTCGCGTAACGTCCGTTACGCAGTTTTGGTTATTTAAACACTGTGACGTCACGGTGTCCCATGACGACCGTTTTGCTAATTTTGTTACTTTAACACTGTGACGTCACGGTGTCCCATGACGACCGTTTCGCTAATTTTGTTACTTTTACACTGTGAGGTCACGGTGTCCCGTGAAGACCGTTTTGCTAATTTTGTTTTTTAAACACTGTGACGTCACGGTGTCCCGTGACGACCGTTTTGCTAAGTTTAGTATTTAAAAACTGTGACGTCACGGTGTCCCGTGACGACCGTTTTGCTAATTTTGTTATTTAAACACTGTGACGTCACGGTGTCCCGTGACGACCGTTTTGCTAATTTTGTTATTTAAACACTGTGACGTCACGGTGTCCCGTGACGACCGTTTTGCTAATTTCGTTATTTAAACACTGTGACGTCACGGTGTCCCGTGACGGCCGTTTTGCTAATTTTGTTATTTTAACACTGTGACGTCACGGTGTCCCGTGACGACCGTTTTGCTAATTTTGTTATTTAAACACTGTGACGTCACGGTGTCCCGTGACGACCGTTTTGCTAATTTTGTTGTTTAAACACTGTGCCGTCACGGTGTCCCTTGACGACCGTTTTGCTAATTTTGGTATTTAAACACTGTGACGTCACGGTGTCCCGCGACGACCGTTTTGCTAATTTTGTTACTTTATGCACTGTGACGTCACGGTCTCCCGTGACGACCGTTTTGCTAATTTTGTTATTTAAACACTGTGACGTCACGGTGTCCTGTGACGACCGTTTTGCTAGTTTTGTTATTTAAACACTGTGACGTCACGGTGTCCCGTGACGACCGTTTCGCTAATTTTGTTATTTAAACACTGTGACGTCATGGTGTCCCGTGACGACCGTTTTGCTAATTTTGTTATTTAAACACTGTGACGTCACGGTGTTTCGTGACGATCGTTTTGCTAATTTTGTTTTTTAAACACTGTGACGTCACGGTGTCCCGTGACGACCGTTTTGCTAATTTTGTTATTTAAACACTGTGACGTCACGGTGTCCCGTGACGACCGTTTTGCTAATTTTGTTACTTTAAACACTGTGACGTCACGGTGTCCCGTGACGAGCCAGTTTTGCTAATTTTGTTACTTTAAACACTGTGACGTCACGGTGTCCCGTGACGACCGTTTTGCTAATTTTTGTTACTTTAACACTGTGACGTCACGGTGTCCCGTGACGACCGTTTTGCTAATTTTGTTACTTTAAACACTGTGACGTCACGGTGTTCCGTGACGACCGTTTTGCTAATTTTGTTACTTTAAACTACTGCGACGTCACGGTGTCCCGTGACGACCGTTTTGCTAATTTTGTTACTTTAAACACTGTGACGTCACGGTGTCCCGTGACGACCGTTTTCGCTAATTTTGTTACTTTAAATACACTGTGACGTCACGGTGTCCCGTGACGACCGTTTTGCTAATTTTGTTACTTTAAACACTGTGACGTCACGGTGTCCCGTGACGACCGTTTTGCTAATTTTGTTATTTAAACACTGTGACGTCACGGTGTCCCGTGACGACCGTTTTGCTGATTTTGTTATTTGACACTGTGACGTCACGGTGTCCCGTGACGACCGTTTTGCTAATTTTGTTATTTAAACACTGTGACGTCACGGTGTCCCGTGACGACCGTTTTGCTAATTTTGTTACTTTAACACTGTGACGTTACGGTGTCACGTGACGATCGTTACACTGATTGTGCTAGCTGAGCACCGTGACATCATCATGGTGTTCATGTGATGACGTCACGTAAAACCCTTTAAGAGGCTGATGACGTCACGTGAACACCATGTTATCATCAGCATGACGTTACCGCCGAGGCTACACACCACGGACGCGAAGGCGCGAAGAGCTGGCCTTATAAATGCTACGCATTTCAAAAGTGACGCGGAAACGGCACCCACCGTTACGATGGTAAAATGGTTAGGGAACGTCTTGGTGGGGAAGACGGGCCGCATGAAGGGAGCCCGCACGCCGCACTGGCCTAGCCGCTCCAAAGAAGGGTTGCGGCCCCGGTCCAGGTAGTCGGCCCGAAAGCCATCCAGGGAGATGAGCACCAGCGGTGCCTCGCCGAACCTGCGCTGCAAGTCCCTTTCTAACAGTCGTGCGTAGAACTGCAAGACCCCTCCTTGTGGAAAAACTTAAATTTACAGCAGCATCACGCCTGTAAGCATATAAACTAGGCTCAATAATTTTGCTTGGCTCCCCGAAGACTAGTTCAGCTTGACACTGCGTTGAAGTAACACATCGTAGACAAGAGCGTGGTGCAGGATTTTTACGTCAGCCATCAGAGGTCAGCTTGGTGCTTACTCGCGTGCTAAATCAAGTTTTATTGGCAGCTCATGCCAAGATGGAGCGATCAAGTTATGATAAGGTTACCATATTCAAGACTCTAAGCATAGTTTCAATAAGTAGCCCTCACCCCGAGAGTTTGGTTGAACCCCGCAGTTGAGGGGATGTACTCGCTCAGAAAACAGCAGGAAATGCGACGCTTGGTGTCTGATAGAAATCGGTCTCCAAGCAAAGTCTCAGAGCTGAGTGTAATGTCGGATTCGGCAAGACTTTTCAGCATCGTGAGTCTATAATTGTGCCAGGAACTTGGGAGATGCCACTTGGAAGTACTCGGTCTTCTCGGGAACACAGCAGAGCTCGCGGTCGTGGGTGTCCTTTCTTTCTTTCATGCAAGTATAGTAGCGGTGCCAAGCGCACCATTCCCATTGCTGTTTAAAGAATGTAATTGGGAGATCGCTGGCCGAGTGTGTTAGCGCACCGCAGCTCGGAATACGTGGAGCGAAAGCTCGCACTAAATGACCTAGGAACCCTGGGTTCAACCCCACCCCGGCGATTTTCGATCGGGATGAGCATCATACCGGCGTACGGTCGTGTATCCTACTTTGTAATGCACATAAAATACCCCACGCCAGCACTAGAACTGCATTGATTAGATGTGTTATCTACTGCGCAACCAGTGTCGCCATACCTCAAAGGCAGGCCGACCTTACGCTGTCTAAACACGAACGCCATTTTTATTTACAAAACCAAGCTTCGCGCAGGAAGTGACGTTCAAGATATGGCGGCCATATATTGTGCGTAGAATAGACCCACAAAAGTCGATTCAACGTAGGCTCGAATTATAGATCAATTGTTACAGATTTGTGCTGCGCGAACTGCTCCGAGACGTCGCTCACCCTTCTGGACAGGTCTCGTCCTCTCCGATGCACGGCAGGCGCTGCCATCCGGAGTCAAACAGTTCCTCTGAAATGAGTGAAGAGTAAATAAGCATCTCTAAGATCCCAGTCGGGGGCATGGAAGGCGTGTGCTGTCGCATCCGTTTGATGTTATAACAATGTCCCAAAAGCAAGCTCTCGTAGACCCATGTCAGGAAGGAACGGAACTCGAGTGGATGTCAATCTTAAAAATCGTCATCATCACCGTTATGTTCGAAAAGAGAAGTTGCTCTACAAGACTTGGGAAAAAAGCTCGTAATTAGTATATACCAGCATTTCTGAATAAGCAATCCTCTCGTATCCTTAACACAATAACAAAATACAGACTCAAGAAAGCTCTGAGAAATGTTAGTTTGTAAAGTGCCCATTAGTTTGATTTTATTTTCTATTTTTTGCGCAAATTTTTATTTTACGTGACTTCTTTTGCATACGACTTATTTCACCGATTGTAAAGTGCTGCCAGTCAAGCCCAATGTGACTTTGGCAAATCTGACTTCCCATTAATTTTGTTCGTTTTAAAATAAAACTATTATTATTATTATTATTTTTATTATCATCACCGCCACCACCTTATCTTTAACGCACTCTTGAGTTGAAAAATGGTATTTCTTATGACGCAAAAAAATAAAAGCCTCGCACGTCTTGAAATTTTATTGCCTGCTGAATGTTATTATACTATATTCTACGCTTGTCATCAAGCTATCTCAGATATTGCAATTCATAAAGGAAGTAGCAACAAAATTTAATAGCAAATGTGAATGTAAACTGAAAAAAACTTCTATAGAATCGAGTCAAAATAAAGTAATCTAGTTATTCAACAATCTCGCAGTCAAATGTAGACATCAGAGAAACACTAAAGTGAGCTGCAAGTATGCAGTGGGTAGTTTATATTTCTATTAATTTGAACCGCATTTGGTTGATTAGGCCGGTCACGTTCATGACAAAAAGCTAGGTTGCAAATATTTAAAAGTTTGAAATACGAAAATAGTTATTCTCGTTTATTTGGTTGTGGAGTCTGGTTTATTGAAGAGTTCTCTACATTGCACAATGACGGTTAGACTTCCTGTAAGATGCTGTCTCCTAACTTCTGATTACCGATCTCTAGTAGTAGTAGGCTGGATCGCGGATCGGGAGCCCGTCGGTGGCTCCACCGGCAGCCATTACTTGACACCAGACAATACACGCAACCCTATGGGAGAAACACACAAAAGTCAAAAATATTAAAGCTTAATATTATAATGTGCTGCAATCATTATATCCGGTGTTTGTCAATTTTATGATCGCTGTTCAAAAAAAAAATGTTCCGGAGCACCACCGACTGTGCCGCGTCTCACGCTTCAGTTGCTAAATAAACGACACGTTCAGCAAATGAACGACACGATTCGAGTTTGTTCGTCAGAGAAGCCCCCATTGCAGTTCAAAGCAAAAGCTCGCACCAGAAAGTACTCTGTACAAGCGTTCGAAACGATGCGAATGTCCACCCAGTAAAGTCCTTCTAACATATCGTCTGCTAAGCTCTGATGAGTTCGAGATCGCAAACGAATCCCCATTGACTCTCGGCAACCCTTGTATAATTGAATCGCATCACAGATTACGCCTATCGAATTCGCAACCCTCGACCTTCAACCATAAAACATTTATTAAAAAATAATTGGTATTCTACCGCTTTTGATTTTTGTGCCCAGAATATTAACGACCATTCCCGGAAAACACGTTAACAGTTTAATCGTGCAGAACAAATTACTAAGGTAAGAAATTGCAGTTTTCTTCGTTTTTCTCATAGAATCCCATGCATTAGCTGGTGTCAAGCGATGTCTGCCGGTGGTGCCGCTCGACCCCAGCAAGAGAAGCCTCGATCCGCCACGCGCCTACTACAATAGAGATCGGTGTTTCTGACGATGTTGATTTATCTTGGTGTTTATGTTCTTGGGCTGTATTGCCCAAACGCATCTTCCTTACATTCCTATAAAATCTCAATATTGTCATAAATTTAATAAATAAAAAATACTCAATCGTGATTCAACGTAAAAGCTGGAGGCGCAAATTTGATCATGTGGATTTTTTATAACGCGTGCATGGTACGTAGTCCGAACAGGCGAGTTAAGGGACCACCTTGGTGTACCTTTAACGTTGGGTTGCGGCTTAGAGTGATAATAGATTTTACGCTATTTTTTCTGGAAACTGAAAGTCTCGTGCAGACCTGGAGGACCGTTTATATGGAACACAATTTCTGACAACTTGTTCACTTCATCAAACTTCATTGAACGAGTTGCTCCTGAAGCTCGAATTTACATGATAAACGTCTTCGGAAGCAATGTTCTGCAATATGTTCCCTGTTTGATCAACTCTGTCCCTGCTTCGATAAAAAAAGTGGATATCGAGAAATTATTTTGCAAGAGGAGAAAAAAATACGAGACAGACACAAATAATTGTGTTGCGTGTGTGTATATAAAGACGGAAGTCAGTCAGCCCCAAGGGGCGTCTGGTGTCTCAGCTGTAGATGAGAAATTTAGGTAGTGCAGTACAACCGCTAGTCTGGGGTCGTTAACGTGCACCACGCAGTTGTGATACACGACCACACGCCGGCACGATGCTCATCCAGATCGAAACGGGCAGAGGTGGGGATGGAAACCCAGGATCCCTGGGTTCTGCAGCGCGAGCTTTCGCTCCACGTGCTCAGAACTGGGCTGCGCTAGCCCACTCGGCCACCGCTCCCCCACAAGGGAGGCAGAAAAGCACGACGTACTGTAATCCTGAACTGCCCACAGAAGAATGTGCCAGCGCGCACCTTGTACTACATAACAGCGGACGGAGCGTTTCGTCACGCTATGACTTCTCGAAGCAGCACAAACGTGTTTTTTTTGTTTTGTTTCCTAGGGTGTCCGCATACCAATCGAAGGCGCGCAAGGCGTGGCGGCCTTATATTGTCCTGACCTGCTCCACTCGCGGACCCCGCTGGATTGAGTCGTCAGTCGGTGGCCGCTTGACAGACTCGTCAGTAAAGGCGCCGGCTGCCAGCACAGTGGCTATTTATCTGTGGTCAGAAAACGCGCCTTCTTTCGACGATGGCACAAGAGCGTCGGGGCTAGAAAACGCCGTTCCGCTTCCGTGCCTGAGGAACGCGCTTTTTTGATCCAAGCAAACATGAGAGCGATGCACCCTGCTACGTGCTACTGCTACTGCAGCCTGCTTGTGCAATTCTACGGTAGGTGTCCCCCAAAAAACGAATATCACCAGTCGCGCGCTGTTCGGATCGTGCCCTAGACAGGCTGGCAACTGCATTTATGTCGCAGAAAAAAATTTACCGAGCGCCTTCAATGGCAAAGCGAGGCACTTTATCGGCGACAGCCTCTACCATAGGGAGCCATTCTGTTGGCAGGGCAGGATTACAGTAGGTCGTGCAGGAAAGAACGCTGACTGAAAGCTGAGTTTAATACTCCCGAAAGAAAACGAAAAAAAAGTCCCGGACGTAATCAAAACACCGAAGAGAAAGCAAATATTATATATAAAGTAAACCCTATTTGCATGATTTGCATTACGTATAGAATGTTATTTTGAGATTTTCCTAATCTTTCTCTTCTGTGTTTCGATAAAGTGAACTAGAAGAGGAGTAGTGAGCTCAGCGAGTTCAGTTCAATTTGGAAAATGTTTTATTTTCCAAATTGAATCCATCTCCCTTTACGATAGGGACCTATGCTAAAGGTACCTTTAGCATAGGTCCCTATCGTAAAGGGAGATGGAGTTCGTATTCACACGGCACACAAAGGTCCCTTTCGCTAGAGGAAGGTTTAGAACAAACCGAGCTCGCACACCTCCCTTTACAGCTACAGGGAGTAGTCTGTGTGAATGGGGTATTAAACCATAGTTACACTAGCGCCCTTAACTGTCATTAGGCCAAAGACAGTTGACTCAATCGTGGTCGGCTGGAGTTACAGGGCGGCGCCAATTGTCACTGAACCTCAACGATCATTGAGTTCAAGTGAGCTGGCCTAGCTCAGTTAACTGATGGGGGTTCGCCCCAATAGAACTAAGGATGGCGGTGTCCGCCGCATCGTCGCCCATGACCAGCGACAGCGAAGCACTTACTATTGCTAAACATTCGGGGAGGTATATAGAAAGTATCGTAGCAGGAACGTTTGTCGGAAGAGGCATAATTCGGGGCCAGAGCTGGAGCTAGAACGATCATGGAACATCGCGGAATCCAAATCTCGCCGGGGGCGGCCATTGTGATGTCCGTGCCGATAAAAATTTCGTTGTATCTCCCTTTCTTGAATTCGTGTGAAATCTTCTGATTATCGTGTATTCACTTCAAAAACAAAAAGCTGTTCATTTAATTTTTTTAAACGTTTATAATGAATGACAAGTGTGCACATATGTCATTTGCAACACTTCTTTTTTTAATGTAATATGGCATTAGCAGTGAAGGGGTAAGCTGGGCGAGTTAGTGAACTTTGAAGATAATAAAAATCGAGCTCAAAGAGACAAGCAAAAGTCACTGAGAGCTATAGTCACTGAGAAGGGTACGTGGCAACGGCAAATGTCGGCGTATCTCCGAAAACACCTCTCCGGTTGGCGGATTGAAGATCCCTCTTTGGTTACGAATTGTGAAACTGTTTTTCTTTTTTTACTGATGAAGAAAAAACTAAAAGCCTTAATGACAAATGTATTTTCCAATCGCAGTGCATTTAGCGTAGATGTATAAAACCTTTAAACCTTTTCTATTACCTTCCTCATGACCCTTTACTTATCTCAGTCAGGGCCATCATTGAATCCCAAGACGAACTTTCTTTCCGGAACTCAAATGGGGTCTCTACAGACAGTTTTCTTGAGCTACTGCAATTTTATTTAGATTCCACATTTGTCGGATGGCAAAACGGGTATTTTTTACAAAGATCGGGGGGGGGGGGGGGGAGGGGGGAAGGGGGGGGGGCGGTGTATTAGGTCTTGTGTCGTGCCAGTCTTGAGTGATTGTTTCTTGCGAGAATTGACAGTGTTGTTGCTTTAGCTATTGTGTCCACGCCAGTTTCTAAAGTGTTCAGATATGTAGATGATTTTGTTTTACTGTAAAAATAGACTGCGGATCAAGATGTAGTTAATACTATTATGAATATTTTTTTATTATTTTTTTTATTTAGAACATACTGCAGGCCAAAGACTGGCCCAAGCAGGAGTGGAAAGAACAACAAGTAAAATACAAATAAGCACTTTTGCAACCAAAAAAAAAACACATCGATATACATATTCGAGGCATATATCAATAAATACAATACAAGAGAGTGACGTGCAAAATGCTATCATGCAAGGTTTTTATACGGAAAAAGTAATCACATCTAAGAAAAATACCTATCAATGGCATCACAAAAATCGGCAGCCTCAAAAACGCTAGAAGGAAGAGAGTTCCATTCCGAGATGGTGCGGGGAAAGAACGAAAATTTGAAACGATTAGTGCGTGCAAAGATTGGTGTTAATGAATATTGATTATGGTGCCTCGTAGGTCGTGTCATTAACGGGATGAGGTGATTTTGTGTGCCAATCCGTACATTGTTTTGTACCATACGAAATAAAAACTTTAGTCTGGAGAGCTTCCTACGCAGCTCAAGTGTAGCTATGCCATTCGTTTTCATAAGGTGTGATGGAGAGTCTAATCTTTTAAATTTTCCATAGATGAATCTAACCGCGCGCCTTTGAACCATTTCCAGCTTCGAAATGTTCTTTTTTGTGAAGGGATCCCAGACAAGGCTGGCGTATTCAAGTTTCGATCGCACAAAAGTGTTATAAGCTAAAAGTCTGACACTAGATGGTGTTTTCATTAGTTTGCGCCTAAGGAAACCAAGTTTACGGAATGCGGATGAGCAGGTGTTATCGATGTGTGTATCCCATGATAGAGTCTTAGAAATCGTCAGTCCAAGATACTTATACTCTGAAACTTCGCGCACAGGGGAGCTGCAGACATCGTAAATAAAATCAAGTGGAATTTTTTTGTTGGTAACCCGTAATAAAACAGTTTTTTTCTGAATTTAATTTAATTTGCCATTCGGCACACCAATCTGCAATTTTTGGAAGTGAAGAGTTTAATGCATGCTGGTCGGATGAGCTTGTTATATACTTGAACAGAACACAATCATCCGCAAAAAAGTCTAATGCTTACGCTTTCATCGATGACTGAAACAATATCATTAATGTATATTAGAAATAACAAGGGCCCCAGAACGCTGCCCTGGGGTACACCCGAAGATACACGCAACCCATTTGACAATTCCCCACCAATATCAACGAACTGTTTACGCCCTTGTAGGTATGACTTAATCCATTTAACAAAAGGAATCGGAAGACCAATATTTTCTAATTTAAATATTAATTTTCCATGAGGGACCCTGTCAAAGGCTTTACTGAAATCCAAGAAAATTACGTCTTCCTGACCAGATTTATCGAGACTAGTGGCGAAGTCGTGGACCGTGGTTAAAAGCTGAGTTGTGGTGGAAAACCCCTTTCTGAAACCATGTTGGAAGGGAGATAAAATGTTGTGTTCCTCCAAGAAGGAAGAAATGAAGTTTGAAATAATATGCTCCATGAGTTTGCAACATGTACATGTGAGAGAAATGGGACGATAGTTTGTTAGCGATAATGGGTCTCCTTTCTTGAATACAGGGACGACACGTGCTAAGAGCCAGTCATTCGGTAGCACACTGGTGATAAACGAAGTTTGAAATATTATTGTCAAAAAACGTGCCAGTGACTCTGCGTACCGTCGAAGAAAAATATTTGGAATCTTATCAGGGCCTACGCCAGACTTCGTTTTCAGGGTTAACAGCATTGACAAAACAACTTGATAGGAAATAAAATCAGCATTCATGGGTGACAAAGAACCGCGACATTCATACTCGTCTTTTTCTCCGAAAACTGACTGAAAATAAGAGTTGAAATGCTGAGCAATATCTTTTTTATTTGAAACAAGACTGTCATTTATCATAATTTTTTCAACAGGATTATTCTTGTTGGCCAGGTATCTCCAAAATTTTTCAGGGTCATCTCTCAGAAAAACTGACAAATCATTTATAAAGTAGCATTCTCTAGCCTGTGCAACCCTGCTGGTTAACTCAGTCTGTAACTCACGTACCCTTTCGGGATTACATTTTCTTTTTCTCATTCTTTTTAGTCTACGTTTGAGATGAATGATGTTTCTATCAATCCACGGATTGGTTCGTTTTCTTGACCTTTGTTTATTAGGAATGAAGTTGTCTAAGCAATAGGAGCACATAAGCTTAAATCTTTGCCAAAGAACCGATACATCGGAATCATTTATTTGGAAGTCAGCAATCGCCGAATCTAAATATTGAAGAACACTGTCATCATCAGCACGACTGAAATCTTTGACAGTCGTCACTGTGGGTCTTTTATTGGCTGGAAGCGCTACCAAAGACCAGCAAAAGTATAGTAACTTGTGATCCGATACACCATCTTCAACACTAACATGGCAGTCAGAAAAAGCATTGGTTACGAAAATTAGGTCTAAAAGCGAACTACTTAAGCCCTGGACACGTGTAAACTCTGTTACAATCTGTGATAAATCACATGCAAACATTATGTCACAAATTATTGTAGCATTTTCAGTGGATGAATTTGAGAAACTCGTCCAATTAATATCTGGGAGATTAAAGTCGCCAGAGAGGATAACATTGTTATTTTGAAAGCGTAGTAAATGATCATACAACCTTAGTAAAAAGTCAGCGGTTACGTGCGGTTTTGGCGTTACTTTTACTTTTGAGAAGCCTAAGGAAGGGGTGTTGCAATTTTTAGACCTTTCCCTCTCATTTCGCGCCGATCACTTGTGCTGGTCATTCTCACGACGTTCTAAAAAAAGGTATTCTTCACTACAAAACATCGCACTTCAACGTTGTGAAGAGAGGCATTGCTATCTTCTGCCTCATTTCAGCCCTAAAAAGGTCATGTTCACGTGCCATTAATGAGAGTTTCTCGGGCCAAATCGATAGACTAAACTCTTCATCATTCCCAAATCAGGTCTTAATGGAAGTGACAGGAACTCTGGTTCAGAAGTAAAAATGGCGTGAAATTGTCCGCAAATAAATAATGCATAAAGGCCGGTCCACAGATGCCACGGAGCGCCAAGTTAGTGCCTCATGAGCGCTGGAAGCAGCGCTCATGTGGCACCGACTTGCGCGTGACGTAGCGCTCGGTTAGCGCTTCAGCAGCGCTTCAGCAGGCGCTCGGTTAGCTCTTCAGCAGCGCTCGGTTAGCGCTTCAGCAGCGCAGTGTAAGCGCTCTCACTCTCCTTGTGCCGTTCTTGCTGCTGCGGAACAGTGCGTGCACGGCGAGTCCGTTGTTCTTGTTTTTCCTTTGGTCGTGAAAGAAGAGGAGTAAGAGGGCCGTTCTCCAAGCAAGCGGTCGGGCAGACGACCCAGGGTCATAGACTTTGAGCGACTAATTGATTGGGTACGACCTCATCGCTTTCTATTCGGCATGCGTGACCCTTGTTTCAAAGACACGCAGTTAAAAAATAATCTCCTCCGAAAGAGAGTGTCTCGGTTCCTCAGCTTGGGAACAAGGTTCGCCGGGTACCCGTCGGTATCCCGGTGGCGAAAGATTTCGCGTACCCAGAAGGCTATTCTGGGCGTCCACACACATATGCAATAATATCGTATGTAACAGCATCTATCGCGGTTCTATTTCAGCGTCCCAGATGTGCGCCATGGTGATGCTGATGCACACCCAACCACAAGACCCGGAGCCGTAGTACACGCGCTAATCCGCAGCAGTAACCGCCGTACAGGAAGCGCTAACAAGGCGCTACTAGGGTGCCTTCATGTGCGCTTTGCTTAGGGTGGTGGCATCTCGCCATTTTGTCCCACACGTTTATTTTTATTTTTTTGTTCAGAAGCGCATGAAAAGAGCGTGTCAATGCACGCGTTTGTGGCGCGGACGGTGCTATGGCGACATTTTGTTTTCATCGATTTCTTTTATATTTTCACCGTAAGCGCATTCTGCCGGCATCGGGTACTACAAAGGGTGGAATCACCTGAAAAGAAGGACATTGAGGAACCCTAGGCGCTACTGAAGCGCTAACAAGGCGCTAGTAAAGCGTAGGGTGCCTCAATGTCCTTCTGTTTAGGGTGATGCCACCCTTTGTAGTACCCGATGCCGACAGCACGCGCTAACGGGTAAAATACTAAGAAATCGACGAAAACAAAATGACGCCATAGCACAGTCAGCGCCACTAACGCGTGCAGGGACACGATTTTTCACGCGCTTCTGAACATAAAAGAAAAAGAAAAATAAACGTCAGGACAGGACAGCGCTCGTCCTGTTCAGTTCCTTCCTCTGTCCTTGCAAAAATTCGCGCTGTTCCATTATGAATCCGTACCAACCCGCCCAGTTATCCTGTTTAAAAAGAAAAACTTTCAGCCTTTCCACTCTGGTGAAGGAGGAAGACCAGCGAAGCTGTACTAAGATGGGACGACCTCAAGGACGACGCCTAGAGGACGACGATTAGGACGACCTCCAAGGTCGACTTCTAGGACGACCTCGTGGACAACCTCAGGGACGACGTCTAGGACAACCTCAAAAACGACCTCAAGGACGACTTTTAGGACGACCTCGAGGGCAACGTCTAGTACGACCTCAAGGACGACTTCTAGGACAACCTCAAGGACGACTTCTAGGACGACCTCAAGGACGACATCTAGGACGAAGTCTAGAGAAATTCAGCCTTTCCACTCTGGTGAAAACCAGAGTGGAAAGGCTGGTAAAAGTTGCCGCCATCTATGAGCGAGGCCGGTAAGCCGGTTGTCTGGTTGCCACCGTCGCTCATAGATGGCGGTAGCTGTCCAGAGTTTTGTGTCGACATTTCTTTGCGGGGGACATGATCCTGGGGAAAACTAGCCCTTAAGGGAGCCTGTGCAACGATATTCTGTTGGAATGTTTTTCACTTTACACGAGCTTACTGGCACTGGTGGGACTCAGGGATACTCTGCACGCAACGCCACTGGCCAAGAAACTCCTTTGTTGCGATGTAATTTCAAGGACAAAAGCGATCATTTTCATTCAATCTCTCTTTTGCAAAATTTGATGACGTAACGTGGGGATCGCAGTACACCCAAGTGACGATATTTGAATGCGGTCTCATAGATTGGACCCGAGCATTGGCGTGTGCGCTCGATTTGGGCTCGTGATAATCACTAGCTCGAGAAGCATTCGGGTAGTGGCCCGTGTCCAATCGCTTCAACGACGACAATAGCCAGTGACCATAACAATGTCTGGAACTCAGCGCGTGTCCTGTGCTTTGCCAACCCCAGCGCGTGGCTATGATCAACATTGGCGGCATATAATCCCATCCAGGTCACGTGGCCGCTTGTTCTGCTGCGAGTTGAGGGGGTGAACGCTGCTCGTTTTTCTTTAATTTGTTTCTGGGACTTCTATAGCGTGGGGTGAAAAACGAACGCGTGTTTTATAGGTCATCAACGCCAGGGGATCCGTTCTAAGCGGTATTTGCGCAAAGTACAAAATGGTTAGCATCGCCCCTTTAACAGCACCGCTCTAAAACTAGGCGCCCTGTTGACAAAAAACGGGTGGTGGTTATGCCATATCTACACAAAATATCGCATAATCTAAAAGAAGTGGAAAGTAAGTATGGTGTGCCCGTATTTCTATCAGCCTCTAAAACAATGTGACATATTTACTCCGAGGTTCGTGCCAGAGCGAAAAAATTATCACAAAACACGGGCCACAAAAAACATCCACGGCCTTTTAATCCCTGTTTGTCGGGCGTTGTGTAGAGCATTCCTCTTTCCGGTGGAAGATGCTATGTCGGAAAGAAAGGACGGTGTCTGAATGACCGGCTGTGACAGCACAATCTTTCTTTAACATCAACTGCAGGAGGTCACCTTTCGGTGGATTGTAAGACCTGTATGTGCTCGCCATCTTTAGGGAAAAACGCCAATCATTGGGCGCTTCAAAGAAATATTAACGCGCGAGGTGCTCGCAGCGTTTACCATCTTGGGTTTCGCCGATCGCTTCGTTGGTCAGCCGTCGGTTGCTTTCAGCGAAAAAGAAGCCTTTTTTTTTTGCTCATTTGACTGTGACTTAATTGTATTTCCCTGGTACCGGTCTCCCCTGTCATGAATAAATCTTGCTTCATCTTTCCTTTCTTTACCCAATATACCAGAGTTGTGAGTAGGCGCCTGTCTGTGTCCTGTCTTCCTTCCTCTTTTGTCCTTGTCTCTTTGTGAGCGATTTTTCATTATGTGACATCAGTTTTGTTTTGTTTTGGTTTCAACTGTGTCCCTTGACGCTAACCTCGCGGACCGCTCGCGGTTACCGAGACCAAACTAAATGCGATAACAGTGCCGCTCTTTAGCGGCGCGTCAAAACATAAAAGTTGATTTATATAGCTATTGTGAAATGGCACTGCGAGATGGCGCCACTGTTCCTTGTGTTATTTAGCCTGATTTGAGTTCAATCAATCATCAATCAGTGTTTTATTGTGTTTCAAAAACAGCTCTAGGGACCTTCTTAGGGTTACACTTCACATTATAAAACAGCACTGAACTAAACAAACTACACGGCAATCCTAACCACTATACTATTCTTGAACTTTTTAAAAGGTATAAAAAAGTCCACCTGAGCGTTAAAATACTTGTTGTACATGAGCATCATTCGTGTCAGCGGGGGACTGGACTCTAGATAAGAAGGGTAAAAATAGGAGTAGACCTATTTTGTCACTGGGGGACATGAATTGAGATTCTACTCAATAACATTGGGGAATCGAAAACAGAATTGAACAACTTATATAAAAACACCATGTCGCGAATTAGTTGCCTAGTTGAAAGAGGCAAAAGACCAAGAGTGCTCAAAAGAAGCACATAATCATAAAAAACACTCCGTCCAATGTGGCGATCGTAGACAATTCTCACAAGTCGTCTCTGTATGCACTCCAACCTGAGCGCCTGACTAACACCCAAAGAATTCCATACCGTAGAACAAAAGTCTAAGCATGATAGAACCAAAGCCCGAAAAAGGTTCAGTATACAGTTGTAATTCCGGAAGTCACGGGTAATGCGTGCAATTATCACCAGGATTCGCAAAGAATCATTAATAACCTTTGAAGCATGATAGTTAAAGTTCAGGCGTGAATCGAACAAAATGCCAAGGTCACGCACAACAGAAGATCTTGAAATTTCAGAGCCGTCTAATGTGTAAGGATGTACATTAACATTTGCCATACGGGAAAAAGAAACAACCTTAGTTTTGGTGGGGTGTAAAACCAGCGAGTTCGCGCAGCACCACAAATGAATTGCATCAATATATTCATAACAATTCACAGTCCACAGGCGTGGGGATGCTACGATAAATTTTCACCTCATCAGCATACTGAAGTATCATTGAGTCACTCACACTGGTTACAAGATCATTTACAAAAATACTAAAAAGCAAAGGTCCAAGGTTCGACCCTTGTGGTACCCCAGAGTTCAACAGATAAGGGAATGATTTGCATCCTAAGTAGGAAACCATGTTTGAGCGTTCACCAAGATAACTAGCAAACCAGTCGCAGACACCCGAAGAAAGACCCACATGTAACAGCTTCGACAGCAATAATTTGTGATCTACGAGGTTAAAAGATTTGTTTCCAACAGATCGCCCACGACAAAAGCTGTGCTGATTTGGACTGAGCGTTTGCTTAAAAGGAGAACTCACACGCTTAAAAATTACTTTTTCAAAAACCTTCGAAAAAACAGAAAGCATGCAATGCAATTCGTCTGTAGTTATCGATACACGTGGAGCTTCCAGATTTGTGTACTGGCACAACCAAAGCAGTTTTCCAGGCTGACGGAAATGTACTTGTTATTAAGGACATGCTAAAAATGTGATGCAGTACAGGAGCCAAGGTATCAGAGCACCCTTTAACACTAAAAGCTGGGATCCCATTTTCCCCACATGGCTTTTTTGGGGCAAGCTCTTTTATGGCCGAGACCACGTCATCAATAATCATTACGGGAGTTGGCATCAAAAAGGGGATTTTCAGAACACAGGGTTGCGTTGTTGGACTGGAGGACATTGGGATTTCCTATTGATGAGAACGTGTTTTGCAAAGAGATTGCACACACTGAATGAGTCAGAGACATGACCTGTTTGAGTCTTCAGAGTTATATCATCAGCTCTACTGGATGGCCCTTACTGTACCTAACATATTCCCAGAGGCGGTCGGGACAGCGCTTAAGGCTCTTTTAATTAAACGCTTCACGGCAGAGCGATACTCCTTAAAGGGGCAGTGCAACGATTTTCAGACTTTGGACAATTAACTGCGGATATTAATCTGCGTCACCTATGGAACGAAAAACAAAAAACCGCATTTTCTTGCGAGCGCTAGTTCTTATTTTTTTCATTAAATGAAACAAATCGAAGGTCGAAGCGCCTCTCAACTCTCCACGCCGACTTTCCGAGTGACGTACTCTGGGGGTTCACGTGGTTTCCCATTGGGCCCTCTCTTCAGAGAGCCCAGCCGCTTCCTCCGCGATTGTCGACTTTTAAGAGATTAGCCTCGCCGAAGGTCGCGGCGAGCGATGGACACAAAGGACGGTTCGCCACGGGGCTGGCGGCGAGTGTAGCAGCAGAGGGGGACAGGGTTTGTTGACTTCCGCGTACCCCCAGAGACGCCGTCATTTTAGTTCCCCTAGCCGCCACAGGCGGCAGCAGATCGGCAAATAGTTCGTTTTTTGCCTTGCGATTACGCAGCAGAATAGCAGTTTTTCGGGGAAAGATGACGATGTTTTTTATTACTTGGGCTTGAATAAACAATATAAAAAATGCAAACTGGCAATTCTTTCAACATTAAAACCGTTGCACTGCCCCTTTAAATAAGGAGTGCCATTTGTCCAAGCCAGACGACTTATATCTTTTGTGATAACGCGATTTCAAAGTCAGTGCCTGCCGGAGATCACTTGAGAACCACCAAGGAAATTCGCCTCGGCTACCACGTTTCATCAGTATAAAGCGGTCCAAGCAGACTTTAAAAGATCTGTCGGCCGAGAGACGGCACTGTCAACATCAGCACACTTGTAAACAGTGTCCAAGTTAATATCGCTCAAATGCGCATACAATCCGAGGTAGTCACCACGAGCGTAGTCAAAAGTCGGAGCCCGCGCATCCGATCTGACAGTAAAGGAAATGAAACCACCACTGAAAAAGGCGGATGCCACTTGTCAACATGAGAACGACTGGAAAGGCAACAACGCTCTGCGAGACCACTTTGATGTTCGTTATGCACAGGTCAAGGACGTTACCGGCAGCATTTACAGCACGACTAATTTGTTGAAAACCATTAAAATTCACGAAATCAAGTAGCTCCTGTTCACATCCAGTGCTGAAATCTGCACTGGACATGTTCAAATCCCAGTTAACTCCAGGTACGTTAAAGTCCCCTAATATTAAAACGTTGTTATTAGAAAAATCGGCCGAATTAGTGATGTTGCTGAAAGCATGACCTAGCGTGGTAGAAGCAGAACGAGGCGCAAAGTAATAGTTCCCTATAAGCAAATTTGGTCCGTTCGTGACTCGAACTTCAATCCAAACGCATTCATTTATCTCAAGGTCAGACCGCCGAAAGCACGATAAGGATTTCCGTACAGCCGTAAGTACGCCTCCCCCGAGGGTGGAGGAGGAACCTGTCGAATCCCGGTCACATCTGAAAACCTGGTAATCGGAACTAAAGTACTCAGAACTAGATATAGGACTGGTTAGCCAAGTTTGAGTGATACTTGAACCAATACGTGCAGCCGTGAAGTTCCGGGAATGACCGCTGCGGGAGAAATAGTGGCGTTGCAATCGCCTTTAGTTCAGTTCTCGAGTACGGGTCGGAGCCACTTTTTCAAAGCAAGCTTCATAGCAGTTTTCCAACTGAGTGGTTCTGGTAACGTCGTTTGACGCGCATTTCGACTGGGATTGTTAGGCCTATGTACCGTGTAACACCGGACAACTTAGTTGTGCTCCATGACAATTGGAAGAGGCCAATGATCGTTGGCTTAATGACAGTTGAGCGCGCTTGTAAAACTAGGACATAAGATATTTTATTAATGGTAACTGCTGTAGATATCTGGTAACGTTTTTTGATGATATGGTTACAAAGAAGCGAAATGTCAACCTCCATTTTGATGCTGCCTTGAGCCACATTTCTCTAAATCTTGCGAGATTTTTTTATTTATCCGCCACTAAGGATTAAGCATGGCCCAGCATAAAGCATTTTCGCCACCGTGAAAGAGCATTGAATTTGAATTTGGTTCTCATAGAACAAATTAAGATATCGCAAGAAGAAGGTTTCTCTGCTAACACGAGCGAAGAACAGGGTTTGTCTGCTATATTGTCTCATTTACTGGTAAAAGTAAAACAAGATATAACCTCCAAGTTACCTGCTAACATACCTTAAAAAGTGAGCCGTCGGTTACGAGTTGAGCACCCTGACGAAGTGAAATTGAAGGCAAACCTAAATTGTGTATATTTATACTACTCCACGTTGGAAGCAATCGACGTCACTTGCTTCCTTTGAAACTATTAAGAGGTTTTTCTGTTGTACACAAGCTGACAATGGCCGATTCATAAGGAGCACTCGAGATCGGGACAAATAAACCTCTCACCATGCCTGAACGGTTGAGCGTTCTCACAAAAATACTGCCCGATCGTGTACTCAGGAACAGGTACAAAATATCTCAAGGTTTGATAACATGAAAATTGTAGCGCGAGGCCCAATCAATAGCCGAGAACACTCTCGCTCTCACATTGACGAAAAGAGGACTGCAGCAGCGTCTTCTTTGCCTGCGCGACTTACGGGAAATGTTAGCCGCGGCATCCCGGTTGCCCCTGGCCGAGTGCAGCCCATGGAAGTAGCCGCCGAGAAAGGCGGACACCAGCAGTAGCACAGCCTGCGCGGCAGAAACGTCGTAGCGGCGGCGGACCCAGGTTCACCGGCGCTACTTACCAGAACGCTCACCGCCAGGATCCTCCTCCATCCCTGGACAGAAAAACAGTCGACATCGGGGAGCACTACAGACGGCGGGACATGCTAAAGGATCTTGTTTGACCATCGCCATCTGCGGTAAGAGCCTGAACTCAACTTTATAGAAAACTTTGTATTATATGACCGTTGATATGCCTCTACTACAACCGCAATGTTTTAGTGCATTCCGCAAACTTGGTTCTCGGTTCTGCGAGGCATACGAAGTTTATAACCCGCGTTATGTGAATGACACTACAACCTTCCTTGTGGCGGTCAGCTATTGCTTAACTGATCTGTTTTACGAGTGTAGGTAAGTTACATCTAAAGTAATTGGAACGGACGATAATTTAAGATGGCGGTGACGAAGGTGCCCGTTCAGCAGGGCACAAAGCGATTCAACAAGACCGCCCCTTTTCTCAAAACAGAATCTGCCAAAGACCCATAGTCCACCTTAGGGTGAGACCAAGTGTAGACCTTTTCTATTCGGGGGCGCCATCTTGAATCACGGAACTCCCCTATATGCTTCAAAACAATGTTTTGCTCTTGCCTCGACGTTGGAAGGTGTCCAGGTTATCATCACTGTTATCACTCCTTCTTGTTTTGCCTCTTTTAGAGTTTATTTTTACTAGTTCCAGATTGTAATGTCTCGTTTCTTCTTTCCTCCTGCATACCAGATATGCGGACCACGTGACTGCGGTCTGCAGGGTTAACGAAAACACCGACGTGCAGCCCTGACGTCACGCCGCTGCCGGGGCGCTGCTGTCGGAGCGGTGCATGCAGAGACGTTTCACTTCATGTGAAGTTCATTGTTGTGCACGGGATATGCCCACACTTGCTGTGGGCAAAGACGGGCTTGTTTTGTAAACAGCGTGTTACTCTACAAAGCCAACCAGGGATACTTTCACATACTCAGGGGAATGCGTTTATTTAAACCGTAACAGAACGGCGCAGCGCGATGCACGCTGCGCCGTAGGTTGAGTTAGTCTGCGGAGGCGCCCGGTAACAGCCGTCTCCGTGAACGAAACTTGATCCGTGCGAGCGTGCCTCGGTCGGCGGTTGGACTTCGCACGAGAGTTCTTATACGCGTAGTCGCGGTATGTAGCTGAGCGCGCCGCCGGATACTAGCAATATACAAATACAGTCTTCAATCCCCACCCCTGCACATTTCTGTATGAATTAGTATTTCTACCGGCGAGCGGACGTGTATTACTGGAGAATTTTAATAGATTGTTCCGATGACACCGCCGACGGCTTTGTGCATGCAACGTATTGCTGCTCGAGGGATCGGAACATTTCTACTAAAACTCTCTACTACTACGTGATTTGAACAGGCTAGCGGTGGTGTTGCACTAACAAAATGGTATCATCTAGAGCGGGTTGATCAGACACTCATCGGTGCTGACAATCTTTCCGCCGTCTAAACATACACGTCACGGGACAAGGCAAGAAGCAAAGCAAGCGCCGCGGTGCGTGTTTTTTGCTCACCCACATGGGAGGCCGCTCCTCTTCCATGTCCACGCGGTCCACGTCGAAGCGAAACTCTGCGCCGTTCAAACCGGTCCTTCCTGGCAGGTATCCAGGCTCGCGCACTGCGCAGCGGAGCGGCGGGGGCATCGCGCGCTTATTATAAATTCCCACAATAGACCAACCGCGTAGTCAGTGCCGCATACCTGCGAAAAATTGTGAAACCCAAGGATGAAATCCAAGGAAGAAATCCAAGGACGAGATGATTATTCAAGACCTCTATTCATGCTACCTTTCCATAACATTGTCACGAAACAAAAACAAAAAAACTTTTAGCCTTTTTATTTTGGTGAAGAAGAAAGACCAGCGAAGCTGTACTATGGTGGGAATGAAGTAACGGCCGGCTACAAGTCGGCAAGCCAGAGTGCAACGTCACTAGAACTCTCAGTTGGGAAACTCACCGTTGAAATTTGGGCCGCTGGCGTCCACCGAGACCGAGCTAAATACGACAACAGCGCCACTCTGTATCATTTGTCTGTACTGTGGTCGCCTTGAGCTTTTAGAAAGCATGTTTTTGCGTAAAAACTAACGGAAAAAACTCTTTTTGTGGTAACTTTTATTGGAGTTCAGTACAAAATGGAGGGCGCGTGTTGTTTTCTGAAATCTTTAGTTCGCAAGGTTTTGCAGTATAATTATTATTGTTTTTATACAACCGTGCCTCAGCGGGGATTTCAGGTAGCGCGTCCTGAGTTAGGCGCATATTAACCACGGTAGTATAATCCGCGGCGCGTCCGCTTGGGAGTCGGGGATGGTACCTCGAAGCCCCTTCCACAGTATCTGTTCTGGGCCTTCTGGCCCCCAAATGGCCCGTTACAACGAAAATGGAAGTCACGTGCAGTTCCTGGACTGGCCGCTGCGGGGAAAAATGGCGGCATTGGGATCGCCATTAGCTCGGTTCTCGTGGACGGATCGGTGCCACTTTTTCTGAGCAGTCTCTATGGCAGTTTCCCAACTGAGTGGTTCTAGTAACGTTGCCAGAGTGGAAAGGCTCGAAAGGTTGCGCCCTCTATGAGCGATGGCGGCAAGCGGACAACCGGCAAGCACAACACTCTGAACAGCTACCGCCATCTATGAGCGTCGGCGGCAACCAGAGCTTTGTGTCGACATTTCTTTGCGGGGGACACGATCCTTAGGAAACCAGCCCTTAACAGCTCCGCTGTAAAAGCCAGTGAGTTTAGAACTGGAAATGAATGTTTAATATGGAGAACTTTTGGAGGGAACTCACAGAAAAAATACTGCGCGTCCTCCGAGGCGACGAAAGGACTTCGAATTCACGCCACCAGTCACTGCTTCCTTATACAAATAATGTTGTCCAGAAGACAGGAAAACGCGTTATGTTCAGGGGCTCTGCAAGAGCGTTTTATATAAGCAAAACAAGTTAAAATGAAGAGCTAGGCAATGTAATTTTAACCACGTGCTTCCGCGTGGGAGCTGCGTGCGATGCCAAATCCGGCACGCGCGCGACAATAGAGTTTTTGGTTAAGGTACCCCAACGTTTTGGGACCCCTGACACAAGCACAATAGCCGTGCGATTCTAAAACTTTCTAATATCTATGCATGGGCCTCGGCAGAAGGATTGTTCGATATTTTGGCGTTGCCCCCGCACAATATTTGTTTTCCTGTGTTTGTTTATGTTTTGTCTTCCTCTGGAAAAGTACAGTAGCTAGCTATATGAGCTATAATACGCAAACGACGACCAGGCAGTACGGACCACGTGGTCTAGCAGGCAGCGAGTGGAGGGTCAGAACGGTGGAGTTGTTTTTTAGCGAGTTCGTTTGACACGCACTGGCACCGTTGGAGTTCTCTCCCAGAGTGCATCGCACTCGCGGAGTGTCGCACGGAGAACTGACCCTGAACGAACTTGCCATATGCACCGAGTGCAGAAGACTGATGCTGCCGCCATCGATGTTGTAGAAAGAGTACCGACCTCAAACCGAAACTAGCGCCTTTCTGCTCGACGTGATGGGTGGGAATGCGAGAGTGCAGTCGCTACCAACGTTTATTTGTAAACGTTGGTCGCTGCAACCTCTGGTTTTCATTTGCGATGATTTCAAGCAACTCGGCTGTCGTAGAAAGATTCACAGACGGCGTAAATTTCCGCAGCCAGCTGAGTACAAAGCAGCAGGGGTTTACACTGGAGAAAACTGATGATGCCGTCCGCGGAGAAGCTTGATCCGTTTGAGCATGGTATTATGCGTGAATCAATGAAAGGGTCCGTTGGAATATCCAGCAAAACGTTGCGTGGGACTTTCGATTTCGATCTTAGTTATAGGTAAATCAAATTTCAGCCTTGCTGAGGGCGTCAAGAAAGCGAGCTTCCTCAAACGAAATACGACGGGGCAAGATAGCTGACGTAGGTAAATGCTAAACATGATGATGTTGCCCAAGCCTCGGGTAAAGACAATATGTTTAGCTTTCTCGGATGCTTATTAGGCAGTCGCAAGTTTCTGCTGGCGGATCTTTGTCGACAAATGTTAAATTTTTCACCCGCACATGGATGTTGATAAAGATCTCGGGGGCCGCTGATGCGTTTGCTCTGAGCATTTCTTTACACACTGGTATATTTCAGCGTTTGTACGGCAAGCGAGCGACTAAAAACATGAAAATACAGCACGGGTTGTCAATTGCTTCCTCCATAAAATAGCAAACGCTCACAATTCAAGCTCGCGTTTGACTGCGTTGCCCACGGGACACGACTTTTGTCAGAAAATCTACTTTTTTCGTTTCCACTGTACGAACGACACATCGTAGCAGAGGACACCTCGTCGTCTGCTCCCGCGCTTCGCCGGAGCGGGGCATGACGGCATTGCATTTTGGCGCACGCTCGATTTTCTCGGTGCAGAAAGGGCATGCACGCGTGGGGTGCCGGTGGTGGGGCGAACTCGGAGAGTGCAACCACTCGTGGAGTGCCGGCCGAAACGAACTCGCTCCACGCTGCGAGTGGGCACGCGTGGGCACGAGTGCCGTGAAACGAACTCGCTATAAATTTAACTACTCACCCGCCGCGCGCGATACCTCTCCGCCCTCGATGCAGGCACGCTAACCGCACGACAGCGTGGTTTGTACTGTCTGGTCGCTGCGAACGCTTTCTGACTCCTTTAGCTGGCCACACCTGAACTTTAGACAAAACCTAACTACTCAGATCACGTCCGCAGAACAAACGGCGCTTTTGTTGGCCACAGCGCAGGTTCTGACGTAAAATCGTGCAAATAAATTCCAGGAAGTTCTCGACTGCTCCGCGTCGCCTCTTCGTTCGTCCGTGTAAAGTGCTGACTCGGCCGACTTAGCGCTGTATGTCCTCCTCTCACAGCTGAGCTTCTTTGATCGCAACTTGGGATACCGCGAGGCAGCCCTCTGTAGGGAGGTGAATTTCCCGAGAACTCATCTTGGCGAAGCGCTCTTGACGCCGACTTCTATTCTGACTGCTGTCTTAGTAAAATGCCTTCTTTCTAAGAAACAATAAATTTACAATTTTATAGCAGGTTGCGACCTACCGTCCCGCGGCGCTTAAGCTCTTTCTAAGGAGGCACTCCAACCTCACGATGTGGACCTCTTCGCTCCGGCATACAATTGGAGGACTTTTCAGACTATTTAGATCTACAGGCTTTGAGGCCTTCTGCCGGCAGTTAATTACTCGGGACAGCTCTTCCTCCTCTCAAACAATTTTTTTTTATAAACAAGCCGTTTCATTTTATGTGTGCAAAATATCGTTGCAGGCTGCGCACTACAGTCGTTTGAGGAGAGTACATTGGCACACATCTTAGAGTGCAGCTCTTAGGCGCCCGTTTCTGGCTTGAGCGGTGTCGGCGTCGCCGTCGTCGTCGGCGTAACTGCGCGTAGCATTATGTGACGTTCCCATAATGACGTCAGGAGAGTCACGAGTGACATCACACGGCGCCTAAATTTAGTGAGAATATTCCTCCGCTAAATTTGGTGAAAAATTTTCCCACTAAATTTAGTAAAAAAAAATCCCGCTAGATTTAGCAGAAAAATTTCCACGATAAATTTAGCAGAAAAATTTCCCGCTATATTTAACGGAAAAATTCCCCGCAAAATGTAGTGGCAAAGTTTTCCCGCTAAACTTAGCTGGAAGATCCCCCCCCCCCCAAATTTAGCGCAAAAAAATGTTCGCCCCTGTTAAATTTAGCGGAAAAATTTCCTTGCTAAATTTTGCGGGACATTTAGCGAAAACGTTCTGCTAAATGGAAGGGGAGCAGAAGAGGAAGACGGAAATTGGAGGAGGTGCATACCCTCCCCTCCGTACTCTCCCGTCCTCCTCCTCAAGAGCTGCGCTCTAATCCGGCATTACAGAGAACTGTAAACGTCTCTCATTTTTAATCACTGTGATTGTAACAGATGCCCAGGGTGGTTCAGGCAGTTCAGGAAAGGGTTAGAGTAACTGTACATGCTCCACCTTCCGGGGAAGACTACAGCAATGGCGTTTCCAGGGCGGCCATGTTGGGCCCAAGGCCGAACTGCGGGAAGCGACCGTCGCTTCTGCAAGAGCACCGGATGCGCGAGCTACGCGATCGTCCTCCGTGTCGTCTTCTTCCCAGACTCAGGAAACATGTTTTCAAACATCGCTCGCGTTATAAAACAACGCGAATATACTGTTTCCAGTGGCTACGCATACCGTTGAATGGTCCGGGAACCTTTCAGTTTGTTCTATTTTAGTCTAGGATGTATATTTGGCAAACGCAAAGCGAGAAACATGATCCACTAGAAACTCGGCGCCTGCAAGGTCGCTTTCCCCACAAAGGTTGAATCCAGCTCGGTGCACGTGACCGCTTCTCCGCCAATAGGGAGCTGGCGGCGAAAGGAAAAGGAACATGATATTCTGGATATGCAAGCAGAGTCTATGCAGTTACTCTAGGAAGGGTTGGAAGGGTATCGCGGTCGCCCCCCCCCCCCCCACCGCTACGAAAACTCCCATTGCTTCTAAGCGAGAACGAAGGTCGTTAGGAACTACGGTTTCTAGCCTGACCTTGCCCCGGCCAAACCAAGCACAAAACATAATGACAAGTATGAGTATGACCCACGTTCTGCATTCTCTGAAACATTGCGTAGTTAGTTTCGGGTGAACTGGATTCCGCCTGAGTGGAAACAATGTACTGCATATCGAACCTCTATGTGAGGAAAACGCGCCAAATTATTTGCAAACAGTGTAAGAGTCAAAGAAAAAGCCATCTACTCTGAACCAAAACATAATTGCAGTAAAAATAGCCTAAATTCAATTTCCCAGGTAACGTAAAGGGATTACGCTTAATACAGTGTTGTAAAGGTAAAAGGCCTGTTTCTCTCAGCCAGGCAGACTGAGCGCGTTTGTAACACCCGACCATGTAATACTCGCAATACATGGGTAAATTACTCCCAAAATGTAATTTAATTACAATTACAATTACTTTGCTTCAAAAGTAGTTTAACTACAATTACAATTACTACTACGTAAAAAGTCATTAATTACAATTACAAATTACTCTTAAAAAGTAAGGCATTTACTTTACACTTACTTATTTCTGAGACCGACCTGACTTGGGCCATATAACTTTAAACGAGTTGTATAGAATGCAACACATTAGTTCAGTCATTGCCCCAATGTTTGAGGAGGCTTAAGCATCACTACATAAATGTCACGTATTGTAGTTTACTCTCTTAGAGCCCTGCGCGGATAACAGCTTGAGTATCCGCATCCGATCCGCATCCGCAGACTTTGTATCCGTATCCGAACCGCATCCGCAAAATGTGCAACCATGTCGATGTTTTTGCTAACCACCAGAAGTTACGATTACATTTAGACTAGCAAAATCAGCGGAAATCACGCCGACCGCGTTCTTCCTCGCCGCACGCGGAATCGGATACTTTCACCTGTGGCCCCTTAACTTTCCCCTAAAATCTAAAAGCCTAAAAAAAAGTTTAAAAAAAAAGTTCAGAAAGAGAGTAGGAGAAGCAGTGATAGGAAGACAAAATCCTTTCTGTGACGTTACCGAGCATATGCGGCCGCCTCGAGTCTCACGGTGTTTCGTGTCAGCCAGCGGGCAGATGCGCCGCTAAGTCAGAGTCCAAGGTCTGATCGGATCGACTAACGTGTTGTTCGAGAAAGATCGCGGCTTGCAGGCGCCCAAAAATACATAAAAAAATGATTTTTTTTTGTTGTTGGTTTTTTTTTTTTTGGGGGGGGGGGCGGTTACGGAGGTTGTTCGTGGCAGCCGCTGGCATTGCTGGCGCCCTGGCGTCGTAACAGGACGAATATGAACTACCAGACTTTCTTGGCTAGAACTCTAAGCATACAAAAAAGAAACAGGCAATTTACGGGCTGCCTATGTGCGTGCGCCACTGATTCCGAAACTTTGCAAACCGTGGCGCCACAGGGTCGCGCTCGCTGTTGAAGCACTTCTTTTCTTTTTGGTATCATGACCACACCACTCTCTGCTGAGAGGAGGAGGTTTCTTCTACTTTCTTGTGACTTGTTCGTTTGAGGTTTTCTTTGCCCAAGAAAGTTTTCCGCTCTTTCCCTGCCAAAGAACTAGCTTTCTCGGGACGATTGATGCCCTGCATTCTTTACTTTTACTTTTTCTATAGATAGCATTTTTTACCAGATGAAATTCACTAACTGAAGCGATCTTCAGTAAGAATCAGATGTGTCTTAGGATCCCTATCGTTTCTTCGAAACGCGTTTTGTGGAAATACGTTTCGTGGACAACTTTTACGGACATACATTTCATGGACACACGGTTCGTCAACGCTGTACGTTTTGTGGGCACATGCCCCTGCGACGTTTTGTCGACAACGTATTTCTTCACTAAGCCGCTAAAAGCTAGCGCGCGATTCACTAAGGCGTGCTTAACCAAACCATGTCCCCCTCCCCCTGTAATCCAGGCGAGACGCAAAAAGTTTGTTACGAAAATAACAGGGTTGTGTGCGACGAAACGTCTCAGGATTTTCGATGAAACTAACACTGGAAGCCTTTCGATCAAGCGTCGCATGTCGACGAAACGATCTGTAGATGAAACGTCAGTCGACGGACTGAATGCCGCCGGGCAAAAATTTAGATCCGGATCCGCGGACATCCGCATCCGCAGCCCCTGACATCCGCATCCGATCCGTAATCCGCCAAAATCCGTCTAATTTTTATCCGCATCCGCCAGTTTACTGCGGATATCTGCTCCGCCAGTTTACTGCGGATACCGCGATCTTTCTCGAACAACACGTTAGTCGATCCGATCAGGCCTTGGACTCTGACTTAGCGGCGCATCTGCTCGCTGGCTGACACGAAACACCGTGAGACTCGAGGCGGCCGCATATGCTCGGTAACGTCACAGAAAGGATTTTGTCTTCCTATCACTGCTTCTCCTCCTCTCTTTCCGAACTTTTTTTTCGTACATTTTTGGGGGGCTTTTAGACTTTAGGGGAGAGTTAAGGGGCCACAGGTGAAAGTATCCGATTCCGCGTGCGGCGAGGAAGAACACGGTCGGCGTGATTTCCGCTGATTTTGCAAGTCTAAATGTAATCGTAACTTCTGGTGGTTAGCAAAAACATCGACATGGTTCCACATTTTGCGGACGCGGTTCGGATACGGATACAAAGTCATGCGGATGGGGATCGGATGCGGATGCTCAAACTGTTATCCGCGCAGGGCTCTACTAAAGGGTCCATATCACATGAGCGAATGACGTTTTAGCGAACAGCGACATTTGAGCGAATCGATGTTTTAGCGAATAACGGGGGCGCTCGTTAAGCCATCGGACGCGTTGCGCTTACGCCGCTTCGCGGCGACAGTCTGTGGCGGCTCATTACAAAAAAGTGAACCCATTTGGCCCACCCGAAAACGCCGCTTTGCGGCGTCCGACTATTCGCTAAAGTGTCATTTGGTGAAACGTGGGCGTTCGCTAAAATGTCATTCGATCAAGTGAGTGCCTCCCACAAATAAAAATGCGACAACTAGTCCTATAGAAATATTTCACAAGTGTTAATATAAAAAAATCCACATGCGCTATCTCGACCACATTCACATAAAAACATAATGGTGTTGTAAATGATTTACATTGAGTTGAAATTATAATGACTCAGAAATATATAAGTACCGAATCGGGGCTCCCGAATCTTAGGTGACAATATTCACAGGTGCGAGGTCAGTCTCCAAAATGCTTATTCCAATAATATCTTAAGTAAAATCAAGAGTAAATAAAATTAAAAATAATACAAAAATACCCATAACGCGACAGGACTCGAAGAGGGACGTAAAAAACTGGCAAAAAAAGGAAAAAAAAATACTTCATAGACAAATAAAATTCCCAACCTCTGCTGAAAGCTAAAGCTCAATTTTGTGTCAATATTTTGGCATGTTTACGCTCTTGTTTTCGTGTCGCACCGCAGCCGGCGCTACACGGTGCCGTTGAGGTGCAGTGTAAGCAACAAAACTACAAACAATGCGACGCTATTTAGGTTGTGCGTGAGTGTGAGTGTGTGTCTGTGTGTGTGTGTTTCACCGAGAGCTAGACCGCTTGTGCGAACACTGAGGCTTTCAGAGAGGTTCCGTCGGCGCCGCAAAGTTTTGCAAAAGTAATTGTAATTGTGCCTGAAATTTTGCAATTACTGACGCTAGAAAGTAATTAAATTATAATTACAATTGCTTTTGGTCGAAAGTAATGAATTACAATTACTAATTACGAAGAAAAGTAATTGAATTACTGTAATTGAATTACTACCCAAGTATACGGAGTGCCTTCATACACACACGCACGTTTGCTCGAGTACACATCCCAGCCGTTTTCCCGCTTAATCGTCCTTTGTGTGTGTGCGTGCGCGCGCGCGTGTGTGTGTGTGCGTGCGTGCGTGCTTCTTAAAGTTCGCGTCATTCAATGTGACTCAGCTCAAGCGCGTAGCATTGGCTAAGGTTTAGACGCCATTTTACCGCCTAAATGATGAACCGAGTACGCGAGAGCGTATCGTGATGGCCCACTCAGTGCAATATAAAATGTATTCACCCTGTTACGACCCAGGGGTTCCCCAGGAAGCCTCAGGCAGGGCCAGGCCAGGACCGGATCCCCAGAACGATTCTCGGCAGGAACATCACGAGACGGGAGGGTCTCTCGCGACGAACTCTGATTTAATACACAGTATATACAAAGTATCTGCGTCGTCCGAGAGCACCCTTGGGACCTCTCGTCTCCTCTTTTATAGGGTCGCTGTCGGTACTCCAGCAGTTTGGCAGCCAATGGTGGCCGAACGACCAACCGGCATCATGTCCAGGCCTCGCCCCCACTCATCCAGTGGCGGTCCTAAGGGGGCGGGGGCGAGGGGCGACCGCCCCCCCCCCCCCAAATCGATCGCTTTTTATAATTTTTGTTATTTTACAGCCAAGCAAAAAGAGAGCACAGTCGGTCTTGATTGGAGGATCTGTGAGCTCGGACGATGTCTTCACATAGGGACGTAGGGAAGACCCCTTTAAAAGAGCAGACTCACTGGAGCGTGTGTGCTCTCTGAGATCTAATTTCGCCAAAATGAATATGGTGTAAATGGACCCTTGGCCGTTAGCTGCCAACTGTAGTATTTAAAATTTTCGCTAGTTCTGTACACAGTACCTAGATGGCGCCACTGTTACACCATTGCGCCCGTGTTTTGAGGGTTGCGTGTGATGTCTCTTTTTTGTTATTTAAAAGTGTGATGTCTCTTTTTTTGTTATTTAAGCAGCAATTTCGCCCCCCTAAAACCAATGTCTGGGACCGCCACTGCACTCATCCCCTCGAGTACGCACGCGCACACACGCACACACTGTAGTGGCGGACGGGCTTCACCTTCCGGCGCCGAGGAACTCTCGCCCTCGATAAGCCGCGCCTGGAGTCGGCAACAAAGGGCCGGTCCGCGAGACGCCGACCACGATGCCGATGACCCTTCTCACAGGCACGCGCCGCGACTCAGGTAACAACCCGAACCGACCGCACTCGCCCGGAAGCCCCGCCGCCGGCGCCGTAGCCGGACTCCCCGCCCGGCAATGCTTCCGGCACCCGGGACACGAACACGGTGTCGGATGACGCTGTCCGTCTACAACAGCTCAATTCTTGTCCAAACAGCGTTCACCGGTGCCGGTCGGATTAGCAAGGGGAAGGCCTGGTCCGGAGGCCTTCCGCAACTGCTCCGGGGAACAAAGGGCAAAGTGCAGGAAGGGTGTTTCCCGTCGCAGACGTAACAGCTTCATCGCCGCCCGGGAAGTCGATCCGAAGGTGAGCACAATTGTGGTCGCTTGAAGGAACGACGAGGCTTGTCGCTGATCATTGATCCCGCAGGCCGGACGTTCCAAGATTCGTGGCCTTGGCCGCACTCACTGGGACAAACCATCACAACAACAGCAAAACGCCAGCAAGCACCCGACCGAACCCCTCGGTGCACCAGAAACCCCATTGGTCATCGGAACAAAGTCCGAATTACATTAAAATTAAAATAAACCCAAGACAAACCCCGAAGCACATAACCCCAATCATCACAAGATATAAGGAACAGCCGAAGCCAGAATCACTATCAAACTAAAAAGTAAAATTGAAAGTAAACAATTTGCTTCGCCCGACTCTCGGAAACCGGTCTCAGGCTGAAGACGTACTCAAGCCATCGGCGTTGCCGTTGTTTATGCCCCGTTTGTGTTAGGGCTGGGCGTCGATTAAAAGTTTTAACCCGAATAATCGCCGCCCTTTAATCGATTAATTAATCGATAAATCGGTTGCGCTAAATTTTATACATATTATATTAAAAATAATGCAACAATTAACTCGTCTTGACTTTGAAGACTTTTTTTACTCTCTGTTACACTGCGCAAGGACATTTATAATTGAGGTACATATATATAGTTCAACCGTTCAACGATTCAAAGACAGATATTTTTGTTCCAGCTCCGAAGTCAAAGAAGTTTGTCTACATTCTCCGACAGGAAGCCAAGAAGTCAGGGCTTGGGCGATGCTTTCTTCTTTTTCGGAGAAATGGGCCTCGACAAGAAGGCGTTGATTGTTGTCTGCGTTTTGGCGGATGGTCCTTGCTGCAGCGGCGTACATGGGTGCTTCGCTCGTGGGTGATACTGAAGCGAACTTACGCTTTCACTGTACGAAAGCGTCTTTTTGCAGATGATGCAGTGGACTTCCTTCGAGTTAAAAACTTCACCGCTGGAGTTTACTTTAAACAAAAACTTTCCAGCGAGATAGCCTTTCATACTCGTGAACTCCTCCATTTTTACGGGCCGAATACTGGAACAAGTAAACCATGGCGTTGTTAGCTTACCAGATTGTTTCTCTGCTTGTTTGTCTTGCCTGGCCAGGATGTGTAATAGATCCTCAACACGTGAAGTTTCGCGGTCGCGCGGGGATCAGTTGCGGGCCCGGCTTGTTCGTCGGGCCTCGGCAGAGCTGTAATGTATATCCTCGAACACGTGACGCTTCGCGAGCGCGCGAATTGAACCTTGCTCATAGCACCTGGCTGGGAATGGAAAACTGCTCGGGGCAGAACGACCGGATACACGCCACGCAGCGTTTTCCTTAAGGAAGGGCGGGGCATGAGTCACTCCTAGTTTGGGCAGGTCGTCCAGGAGAGAGCCATGCGTGCGTCCAGTTGACTTCTTTTGAGTACCGATTAAAAAACCGATTAACCGGTTAAAAAATCTGATCGCGATTAAAGCCTTAATCGATTAATCTGAAGGTTAATCGATCAACTGCCCAGCCCTAGTTTGTATGTAACTTCGAAATTGAACTGTTGCAGGGCAATACTCCAGCGCAAAAGGCGCGTCCGTTTTTTGGCGACATATTATGTAGCCACGCCAGAGCAGGGGCGGATCCAGAACTCCGTTTTGGGGGGGGGGGGGCGGAAAATTTGTAAGGATGCTATTCTCCCATTCTTTCGTGTGCACCGGGGGTCCACCCATGTCAAATTGCAATCCGAGAAGGGGGAGGGGGAGGTCGACTTTGTTTGGGGGGGGGGGGGTGGCCGCCCCCGTCGCCCCCCCCCCCCTTAGGATCCGCCACTGCGCCAGAGGGCAGTGATCTGTTTCAAACGTAAATTTGGTCCCCGCAAGGTATCACGACAGTTTCTGAGCTGCCCAAACTAGGCATGCGCATTCTCTTTCGCTTGCACTATACGCTTCTTCCCGGACACTCAGTTTGCGGCTTACGTACAAGACGGGGGCGCTCGTCGCCCCCGCTGTCCCTCTGACACAGCACGACGCCCATCCCCCTGTCGCTGGCATCGCATTGAACTACAAATGGTCTGTTGTAGTGCGGTGCCGTTAGAACGGGCTGTCTTATCAGCGCGTCCTTTAATGCCTGGAACGCCGCCTGTTTTCGGTCGTCCCAGAGCACGAGCTTGGGCTGCGGTTTACGAAGAGCGTCCGTGAGGCTCGCCAATTCTGAATACCCCTGGATGTACCGCTGATAATACCCCGTAAGTCCGAGGAACGCTCGGATATCAGTCTTCGTTTTCGGGCGAGGATAGTTGGCCACTGCTTCTATTTTAATATCAGATGGTCGACGAGATCCGTTCCCAACCACATGACCCAAGTAAGTAACCTCGGCTCCTCCCAGTTGACATTTCTCCGCCTTCACCGTTAGGTTCGCCTCCCGAAGACGGACAAACACCGCCCGCAAATGAGCGAGATGGTCCTCCCAGCTGTTTGAAAAAACGGCAATGTCGTCCAAGTAGGGCAGCGCAAAATCACCGAGGCCCTGCAGCACGCGATCCATTAAACTTGAAAAACAAAACGGCGCGTTCTTCAAGCCAAAACTCAACATTAGAGGCCGGAACGTACCAAAGGGAGAAACGAAAGCCGCGTACCGACTTGCGCGCGCGGTGAGTGGCACCTGCCAATATCCACGGACTAAGTCGAGGGTGGAGATATACCTGGCACTGCTTACGATCTCGATCCGCTCTTCGATGTTAGGTATCGGATAGGTTTGGTCCCTTGTTACCGCGTTCAGTCGTCGGTAATCGATGCAAGGACGCGGGTCCTTGCCTGGAACCTCAACCATGATTAAAGGAGACGTGTAATCACTCTCTCCTGGTTCTATTACCCCCAGTTCGAGCATTCGGTCTATCTCGGTCTTCATTAGGTCCCGCTATCTCGGTGACTGCCTGCAGGACTTTGCCTTAATCGGCTGATCTGAAGTAAGCTCGATGTCGTGAGTGACTTCCGTTGTTCTACCCGGCCGGTTCGAAAATATGTCCTGAAACTCTTCTAACAATCCCCTCAAATCACACAGGTGTTCAGGCGTCATTTCCTTCGTCTTTACAGCTTTTTGCATTATATCTTCGATTCCAGTAGCAGCGGAATGCTCGCCCAATTGAGGTATCGGCAAATGCACCTCTTCCGGCGCGTTCAAGCTCATCAGAGCAACCCCTCGCGTTCGACAAAAGGTTTCATAAGATTGGAGTGATAAATTTTCACCTCTTTCCGTCTCCCGCCTAGCTGAACCGCGTAATTGGTGTCTGATAACTTCTCGATCACCTTAGCCGGGCCCTCCCAGTGCACTTCTAGTTTGTTTTTCTTAGAGCATCTCAGAAGCATTACTCTGTCGCTCACTTCGAACGTCCTTTTTCGAGCCGTACGGTCATAGTACGCTTTAGCTTTGAGCTGTGACGCGCTCATGTTCTCCGCGGCGATCTTTTTGGCGACGTGTAAACGTTCCAGCAGTCCCGAAACATACTCCACCACTGTAGTGTCTTCTCCGATCCCCTCCCACGACTCGCGCAACATACGCACAGGAGACCGCAGCGCTCTGCCGTACACCAGTTCAGCGGGGCTGAAGCCGGTAGACTCGTGAGCTGCCGAACGGAGAGCAAACATCGCCGCGGGCAAGCAACCCTCCCAGTCACGTTTGTGCTCGTGAGTTAGCGCTCGAAGAACGCGCTTGAGCACCGCATGCCATCTTTCCACACTGTTTGTTTGCGGGTGGTGGACAGAACTGTGTATAATTTTAATTGCCACACCGCTCCAGAAAGCTAGTCGTCAAGGCACTAGTGAATACGCTACCCTGGTCACTCTGAAGTTCGGCGGGAAAGCCTACCCTCGCAAAGACTGTCAGTAGGCCGTCAACTATCTCCGCCGAGCTTAACCCTTTCAGAGGCACCGCCTCTGGGAATTTAGTTGCCGGGCAGATCATTGTAAGGATATACTTGTAGCCCGACTCTGTTATGGGCAGAGGCCCTACCGTGTCAATGACCAAGCGCCTGAATGGTTCAGAGATCAGGGGAACCAGCCTTAACGGAGCCTTCCATTTATCGCTCAGTTTTCCGGCGATCTGACACACGCTGCACGACTTTACGTGGTTCTCCACATCTCCGAAACATCCAGGCCAGTAGTACTCCTGTAAGAGACGCTCTTTGGTCTTCTTAATGCCGAGATGTCCCGACCACGGGTTCTCATGAGCCACATGCAGCAAGTCGGAACGATACTTGGAAGGAACGATCAGCTGGTCGAAAACCCTCCTCCTCCTATCTTCGTACTGCCGATGCAGCAGGCCCTCTTTCTCGAAGATGGTCACATTTTTCTTGGCTACGCCATCTTTTTCCGTCTCTAATAGCCTCTCAAGGCTCGGATCGGTTTTCTGTTCGGCCTGTAGGACGGCCGCGTCCACTCTCAGTAACTTTCGGAACTTTTCAGTGACCGGTGGAACCACGCGCCCGCCTATTTCCTGAAACTCGTCTTCCACGCGGTCGTCACTTTCCATCTGAATGGATTCTCGGGAACCGCCAGCATCCCCGCTATCATTCCTCGTCTCACTGGGCTGCCTGGTTTCCTCGTCCTCTGCTGCGGAAGCAGGGTTTTCCCTTTTCTCTTAGTTTTAGGTGACCCTCCCGGCTCTCCGTCATGCACTAACTGGCTTTCTAGTTCCCGCGCTTTTGGCCTTGTCAGGGCCTGCACCACGCCCTGTGTCAGCTGTTTTCCCATGTCGCGCAAGTTTTGATCAGATTTGTTCGAAAACAAATATGGATACTGCAGTGGTAGATCATTCGAAACAGCAGCCTCCGTCTCCAGTGTACCAAAGGGACCCTCGATCACCACCTTCGCCACCGGCAAAGAGACGCTCTGTTGCTCCACCACCTGCCGTATCCAAGCACACTCGCCTGTGTAATTCTAGGGGCGGACAAGGGAAGGATGCATAACATCTAGCGTGGCGGAGCTGTCTCTAAGAACTTTACAGGCATGGCCATTCACGCGCAATTTGTGCGTGTATGGCGCCAACATTTTGTCGTTCTCATCGTCACTGCTGACGTGTGAGAACACCATGCGAGGTTTTCGACGACCGGCCGCAATATGTCCCGTTTCGTTACACCTAAAACAGCGCATCGGCTGCCTCGACTCGAAGCGCTTTCTGTTCAAGTCACTCGCTTTGCCCTCTGTCGGGTCTACAGGGGGAACAGCGCACCAGCAAAACAGTCACTCGAGTCAACACACATACAAAAGAAAGAGACACTTACACAGCGCTGACTGACAACTCTCGGGTGTATTTACACTTCTTTGTCTTTTTCTATTTGTATTAGAGGAACCAACTCGCCCGAGCCTCTGTGTTAACAAGTTTCACCTCTGTCGGGGTTTCGTTTACTTCTTTAACCCTCTCACTCCCCGTGGAGCCTGCCTCCCGGGACGAGTCCTTTGCGGGACCTTGAAAGTCCTGCTTCGCTGCATCGCTGCGCGTTTTTGAAAACCGTCCGCGATAGTCTGCGCGTCCCTCGAGGCCTCTACGCTCCGGCGTGTCCCTTTTTGGCTGCCTCGACGCGACACGTACTCCTCGGCCAACTCAGCTGCCTCCTGGGTTGTTTCGGGCAGTTTATCTTGAGCCCAGAATCGGACTGTCTCTGGCATACACTTGTAGAGCTGCTCGAGCCCTATGCACTCGACTACGCGATCGTGGTCACCGTAGACTTCGGCACTTTTCAGCCACTCCACCAAGTTTGACCTCAGACTGTACGCAAACTCCGTGAAAGACTGCTCGGTCTTTTTGGTGTCTCCTCGAAAACGCTGCCGGAATGCCTCAGTAGACAACCTATACTTCTTTAGAAGACTGAGTTTGATCTTCTCGTAGTCTGAGGCATCCTCGGTGTTTAGCCTCGCCACTACGTCAGCCGCCTCGCAGGGCAGCAAGGTGAGCAAGTGTTGGGGCCACGTGTCGCGCGAGAACCCCATCTTGTCGCAAGTCCGCTCAAAGTTTACTAGGAATAATCCTATATCTTCCCGGGTTTTGAAAGGCTGCAAGAGTTCATTTATTTTCAAGGTCTTGACAACATTAGAGTTCGAAGCGCGGCTACCAGCCTGTTCGTTCTCTGCCCGCTTTAACTCCAGGTCAAGGCGCATTCATCTCTTGCTCTTTGTTCCTGCTCTTCCACCCCGCGTCTGACTCTTTGTTCCTGCTCTTCCGCCTCGCGCTTCCTTGCTTTGATCAGTTCCCAGCATTCTTCTAACTCAGCGTCCTCCGCGCCGATATCCCGAATGGCCTTCACGAGAAGGTTTCCGTTGAATCTTACGCGTGTCAATCCCCAATTCTCCGCACATCAAAAGCAAGTCTGGCTTCAGTAACCTTTCGAGATTCATGATGAATGCAATCTGAGCTCCCTTACAACTACCTCAAGTACCCAAAACAAAATCTGCTTGAGTGTAGTCCCCACTGCCGGTACCCGCATCTAACGATCTAGGGTTCTGGTGTCACCCATGAGCCCAAATCAGGCACTCACCAACTCTCCGCCGCTGACCACCTTGGCGTCTATGGGCAACGCGAGAACGCCGCACAATTTAAACGCGACAAAAAAAAGTTTGCTTGCCGAAGATATTGCCCGAACTTGAGAGGTGGAGGCTTCTCGACTAGCCTACCAATTAACTGGATGTTTTTGTAATCTCTGACTAACGTATTAAGGTCGTTTCACACAGTGCAATTTTTGCCCAGTCCATCTTTTTCGGAAATCGCCGATTTGAAGCGTTAAAGGCAGAAAACGCGCTTGCACACAAGGAACGCTGGACGATCCTATCTATTCCAAGCCTGTCATGGTCGCTGGTGAATTTGTGGAACGCGAACATGTTTTCGTGCCAACACAATACACCGTAACTTTAAAAAAAGATGGATTTTAGTGTGATTTTTGGTGTTCTGCAATGGCAACACCTCGTCCTCAATAAAAACAAAAAAACCGTTGGCGGCGTGCTTTTTTGAGACTTGGAAACCATCTTAGCGCTCAAATACAAGGACAAGTAGAAGAGAAACAGACACCACAGTGTGTCTGTTTTCTTCTACTTGTCCTTGTTTTTGAGCGCTAAGATGTTTTCCAAGTCCCAAAACCAACTAGCCCAACAATCTACTCTACTGAAATTTTTGGGGCGTTTCGAAAATCAAAATATAAAAAGTGCATCATTTGTTACGCACAATCGTTTCATCGAACGGCCTCTGACCGAAGAAGTGAGTGAAGAATGCGCCTGAATCAACTTTACTGGAGCAAGCTCAGTTTGACAGCTCCGCCTGCGACGTGGGCAGGCTCACGCAGCCGTAGCCTTGGCCATTGAAATGCGCTCGAGGAGCAAGGGGAGAGAGGAGGAAGAAGAGTGAAGAGTAAAGAAGAGAGGGTGCGCCACAGTAGAAGGTGGACTGAAGGAGAGAGTTTTGCAGGGGCTAGCCTAATGTATGCATCACGCCTGCCGCTAGGGGCGCAAGTAGTCGAAGGAATGCAGATGATGGGCGAATAGACTGAATACGGCTGGATCCTTTGAATCCGGCGTTGACTCGCGCCACCTGGCCAGTATTCTGCGGCGAACTGGTGGCCCTGGTGGCTTGCGCCCGTCCGCTTCCCTTTCTCCACTTTTTTTTTTCTTTTTATCCCTTGTATATATATATAATTAATCGTGCATAAAGACACAGAAGCAGGTTTTTTTTTCACGTGATTTGACTCATTTTTTTATTATTTTTTCGTGAACATGGTAACACAGAAATGATTGCACTGAATAATTTACATACCACAAGGTACACCAATATACAAATTATATACTGATATTGAACACAGATATACAAATTATTACACTGATTTATATAGCATGATATTCTAGACCCTTTCAAATAAATCTTTAAAAAAAACACGGAGGGGGTTAATTAGGTGGTGCATTTGTTTGTAAATGTTCAAAGTTGCCAACTTAATTAAAAGTTACATACAAGGACGACACTTTTTGCTGACCAAAAAGGAGCTTTTCTTTTCCACTGCCGTACAAGAAAAAAAGAACTATACTTCTTAGCCATGTCTTATCAACACAAGAAAGAAAAAAAAACGGGAAGGAAGAAAAGTTGAAATTAGTCTTATCTCAAGCTCTAGTCCTGCTCAGCCAAATGCCAATAGTGTAAAAGGTAAAGTTAAGGCACGGCGTTGTTTTTTAAGCGCTTCTTGTTTATAAATGCGTCCGCCGAAAAATGAGCTAAACAGAGATAGCGCTCTTTTGTTCTCTTGTGATCTTTTGACAAATTGGTGTACGATTCCCATCTCTCGTACCTTAAATGAATAATAATAACATATACTAAGAACTTACGTTCACCAGACTTCGCAATAGCTGAAGTAAAGAACTTCCGAACCGAAACCATACCTGTGATCTGTTGGGAACAGCATCAGAGAAACATTTGGCGTCTTATTAGAATTGCCGCACCATCTCGCAGAGCAGTACCTTCCAGGCATGATTCACACTTCGTCTGTGACCAGACGCGCCACCGCGACTTTCTTCAAACAAACCAAAACTAGCCGACCGACACTAGCCGACCCGTCTCTGCCGTCACCGCCGTCACCGTACAACCAGCAGAACTCCGGCGAGTTCGGCGCATCGAAAACCAACGAGACAACGAGGGAGTTTTAGAATAACGCACGCTAAAGCTTTGCGTACGCAAAGAATAGCGTCGTCGCAACTGCGCATGCTCCGAGCGCAAACCAGGTTTCGCGCTTTGCGTCCGCAATTTTAGCGTGCGCTCTTTCTCGGAAATAGCGTGCGTACGCAAAGAGTCTTTGCGCTTCTCCAAGGAGGATTTGTGATGAGAAGTTGGCTAAAGCCAAGACGAGCAGAGTTAAAAAATGGCGGCTTCAGGATTATGTCGGCGGCTGCTTTGGCGGCGTCGTGAGTGCGACGTAGGCGGCATCCTCGCGATTGCGATTTTCAATACGGGACGACATTATACTCGGTTTGGCAACGATCACCGGACAATTGATGCTTGTAGACGCGCGAACATTTCTCGGCGAAGGTACGATGTGCGAAGGTCAGTATACTAGACCTCGCTTGTCGAGGCGACGCAAGCGGACACGACCGGTCAACCGCTCGTGCCGCATTCTCACGTTTAAACAAATCTAAAATGGTACTTTGGACCAAAAAAACTTGTGTTTTCTAAAGTTACAGCATTTCGTGGTTGAAATAAAAATTGTGACTGTATCTTGGTCGCGTCGCAAGCGCGAGTTGCTTGGCCTTCTGCGTCGCGACGGAGAAACGCTATTCTAAAACACTCTCGCGTCGCGTGCGCTAATACAAGCGTTAAATTTAGCGCTCCCAGCGTAGACCGAGCGCTCAAATTGCGTACGTCTATCCTAAAACTCCTCTAACCTGACCGTTGCTCCCTGCCGACCCAGCCGACCCGTATTTGCCGTCACCACCGTCACCGTACAACCAGCAGAACTCCGGCGAGTCCGGCGCATCCGAAACCAACGAGATTCCATACCCTCGCTCCACAGTACGGAAAGGCGACAAAAAGCCCCGTTTTGCGGCGTTTGTAGGGGTGGTTCCATATGCACGACGGTGCTGGCCTCTACGGTATTTCTCCGAACGCCGGGAGCTGCATTCGCCTGACGTGGGCTCAGTGGCGGTCACGAGAACTAGCAGCGCTGCAGTCGAGTCTTACTTCCAGGTTGTCTAGCCCGCCAAGTTTGAATAGCAATACTTGAACTTGGGTGAGCTGGTGATTCACACTAACGCTTCACAGCGCAAGGAAACAGACGCACACAAAAATAAATTTCAAACCCTCAAAGAGAGAACTCTCACACTGCGCTGACTCTCAACACTGCTGTGTATTACACTTCATCTTCATCATCTTTTTTTTTGTATTATACACATGGAAGTAAAAAAAAAAGACACAAAGGAAGAAAAGGAAACTGAAAAAGAAAAAAGAAAAGCTCTCAACGCGGTGGTAGCAGATGACGCGCGAGACGGGGAAGTAAGATCCGACTGCAGCGCCGCTAGTTCTCGTGACCGCCACCTGGGCCATTCGCCTCCGCAGGCGAGAATAGGGGGCTGCGATACTGAGCCTGCTCCAGTAACGTTGGCCTGAATGTCCTCTCACACGCTAATTACCCCCAACAAGTGTTCCTCCGCTGGGAGGAAATAGTCCGCCAGTGAGGTAGACGTCGCGCTACTCAACCGCAAGGAGGACAGGACAGACTGGGCACAGAAACCACAATTCTTTATCCGAACAAGCCCAGTAGTCGGGCTCTGCCCCTTCGCACTCTGGACCGCGCCATCGTCTTTCTCTGCAGCTAGCTCACACGTCCCGCAAGTCGTCGTGGCTTCTGCCTTTCCTGGCTGGTCCGCGGTGTGATTCAATACCGCATGTGATTCGTGGTGTTGTGTATTTGGCCCATTCTTAAAGGGGCCCTGACGCTCCAAGGGACGTATTTTTTTATCTTGCCCAAAACGATGGACGTTGTAGTCACACACACAAAAAAATACCACAACGTAAAAAAAAGCGTTTCCCACGCGCACGTGCGCCTTTGTATTTTTGGCGTTTTTCTCTACCTCTTCTCACCTGCTCGCTATACTTCAAATTTGTAACGTAACCGATTATGAAATTTAGAAGCTTTGTAATCGACATTTATTCTTCCTCGGATAAAATGGTGGTGCTCGACACCCGTAGCAGTGAGGATGATAGCGGAGTCGGGGAATGTTTTGCTTCGTGTCATGTGACCTGCTACGGGAAGTTCGTCGGAACGACACCAAGTCTCCACCGAGGTACCATTTGAACCCTCAACGCTCTAGAGACGCTTGGGCTGACTTCATAATCCTTGTCGACGAGAACAAATAAAGGACTTCGACCCCAAACCCTCCAGTAGTCCTTCGGGAATTGGGGCTAGCCAGGCCGCCTTCTCTGACGCATTCTTCGGGGACCTGTGCAGCGTACTTTCGGCTGTGACTCCGCCGCGGGGGCGGCCTGTCAAGCAGCATCGGCGCGACATGTCCCCTCACGTCACGCACTTTGAGAACCTGTGCGCGTCCTCTTCGATCAAACACCGTTTCAAAGAAATTGAGATGGCTGAAAGGTCACTAAGAAACTTCAAACTCGAAAGTCAAGTGTCGCCTGCTCACGGCGATAGGCGGCACGCACGGAGAAGCGCGTTATGCGGGCGAGCACGACACTTCCGGTCAGGGCGGTTCGCAGGAGAGAAAATCTCGAGTTACAGGTCGACACAACCTTTGACGTCACTGCACTGGCGCGGATCACGCGGAAACCTAAATTCGACTTTTGAAAAAAAAAATATTTTTATTTTACAAGTAGTGAGTTGCCAAGCTTCGACGTTTGAGGGTAATGTCCAGGCATCTTTTTCAATTTTTTTTCAGTCAGAAATTGTGTGCAAAAGGGCTCAATTTTATGGAATTGCTTGTACACCCCGTCACCTCGATATGCATTTTGATACAGAAAGACATCGAAACGTGTGATAATGGAGATACACCCGAGAACGATTGGCCTTCTCCCGCTAGAGTCGGGTGACGTCACTGCTTTACATATAGACACTTTTAACACGACACCCCCCCCCCCTTCCTTTTTTTTTAAGAAAGCGACCTTTGTATTCATTGGAGAGGAAACCCTGAGGAAACCGAGCCCCTGAAAGTGGCCTTTGTATCAATCGGAGGGGAAGCTAATCCCCCAAAGTCGTCTTTGTTTCCATGGGAGCGGAAAAACTCTAATCCCCCTCTCGCGGCTTCCACAACGCCAAGTCAAGGTCGAAAGATAAAGCAAATATTCAAAGCAAGGCAAAAACCTCTCCCACGTTGGCCACGACGTCACGGAAACGATGGGACGCTATTGGATGGAGAGGTGGCGGAGGGATATATGATTCCCTTTGATGTGCATTTGCCGCTACCTTCTTGACTTGTAACCTACTATAGTCTTACCGAGATGCCAGGACTTTAGAGCAATAAACGAAACTCGAACTACTTTCAATCTATCCGAGTCAAAAGCAGTCCAACTGTACGTAAGGTATAGCAGTAGCACAAGACTACCAAACCGCAACCTGTCTTTCAATTTAAAACGCGCTCAAACTTTTTTTTTTGTTTGGGGGGGGGGATGTTTGTGTGACTTTGAGGAGGTGGGGGAGTGAGTGTGTGTGTGTGGGGGGGGGGGGGGGGAGCCAGCGAGCCGCGAGCCGCACTTTAACACACGAAGAGCCGCATGCAGCTCGCGAGCCGCAGCTTGGCCACCCCTAGTCTATGAAGTTGTCACTGAACTCACTGGATCCTGGGCAAGTGGCGTTATTGTCTTTCCTGCCTCCTAGCCGGACACAAACACACAGGGTCACTACAAATGTTTTGAGAGAGACTGCGTTGCTATTTATTGCTTCACATTCAAAAAACGCGATCGTGAGCTGTCCCCTCTCTGATTCACCCGCGAAAGTTTCAACTTGGCTGGCTTATCGCTGTTCCTGATAGGACTCGTTTGTTGTCGTTTGCTTGTCGCTGAGTCAGCGTCAGCAATGGAGCTGTAAAGATAGCACTTGAGCGCGATGAATTTGAATGACTTTAAAAGTGATTGAAACGAGTCCGACAGCCTTGACCGTTTTCAGCGGGCTTTCCGAGACTTTGCTCCTTCCCAAGCGACAATCCTTTGGAAGTTTCAGAAGTTTAGAAGAGGCGGAACTTTATTAAATGACAAGGAACGGAGCGAGCGCCCTGCGGCAGCACTGAGTGAAAAAGAAACATAACAACTGTGAAAAACTTGTAGGTGCAAACAATCGGGTGACATAAAAAGACATTGAAGCGGCAGTACAAACTGAATACCCAACACTGCCAGAAATCCTGCCCAAATATCTTTAAGTCTACAATTTTCATTCCGATAGGTGCCTCAGCTTTGACAAATGAGCAAAAGCGCTTCCGTGTTTAATGCTGCGAAGCAATGCTGGTTAGATTCGACGGAGGAATTCTACACGTGTTTCTGCCATTGTTTTATGCGATAAGACCTAGATTTACTATTTTGATATTAAAAAAAAAGCGCAAGTCAGCAGTATGACTTTTTCCAGATGAGGATCCACCAACGAAAATGAAACGGTCCCGAAGTGTCGGAGACAAAATAGTGCGACCTTTTTGTTTTTTTGGCAAAATCGGTGATGTCGCGACTATTTCTGCGAGCGAACATAGGACTGTGGCCGCTCAGTTGTACGCATTAGTATGCCCACCAAAAGATTTAAACAAGCTGCAAGTACGGCATAGCGTTAAGTCAGCGCACACAGCCAACATCACCATTCAGTTCCTGGAGGTCACAAAACTTAAACCTCTGAGTCTTCCGCTTTAGAGTCCTGACCTGGTCCGGAGTTATCAGTTCCTGTTTCTTACGGTACAAGAATTTGCTTGCGCATGCATTTCAAGCCCTGGAAAAGCTTTTCACGCCTACGAGAGGGGGCTAGCAGCATTCGAAGGAAATAAGTGGCAAGAGTGTTTTCAAAAATGATTTACTAGAACCCCAAAGTACATAGAATATCATGGCGACTATTTTGAAAAAACTATAAGATTCAAAAACATTTCGCTCATCTTTTTTGTATACCTCAAAACTTTCTCAATGACCCTGCGTACTAACATACTGACGACCAAACCTCGAAAGGCGTTGAGCTGATCGGTCTCAGTTGCCATGGAAATCGCCATTTCGGTCCATTTAAACATTCAACACTTCGAAAAGGTCGTTCTGAAACTGTCGTGAAAAAAATTGCTATGGAACATCATCGTACTGAAATCGCAGCTCGCCAATGGAGGCTTCTCTGGTACTCTGTATGTAATCAACTTTTCAGTGATGCTTATCTCCACAGATCACTTACAATTATCTTAATCGATCATCTCGTTTAACACCTGAGACCGCGGAGCACAAAAGAAAAAAAGAACTTTTAATCGAAGCTACAGACTGAAAAAGGAACGTCTCAAACTCAGCTAACTGGTTCGTTTCTCAAGCATCCGATATATACCGACACAGCCACTCTCAACCACCTTCTACAGATAGATCTCCTTAGTTTAAATAATTTTTAAATACAGAGAACATAGACATTTACTAGAGACCATGCGGTCAAACCCACAACCTTATCATCAAGGATGACGGGAGAGGGTTTGGGACCTATATCTGGTTGACCTCAGGAACACTGCGACTTCTGCGCTTTGTACCGCCACACGGGCAAAGCTTCCTAAATAATGAAACCGCTTCAAATACTCCTCTCTCACTCTTTAAGAACAAATCCAGAGGTCAATTAGATGTAGCTCCAAAACCCTGTCCCATTGTCCTTGATGATAAGGGTGCATTGTGGTGCAGGTTCGACCACATGGTCTCTTGTGAATGTGTATGTTTTTGTTGTTTTTTGTATTTTAAAGTGCATTCAACAAAAATGATTTTTGCGCAGAAGGTGATAGGAGTGGCTGTGTGTGTGTATGTATATGATGCTTGAGACATAAACCACTCAGCTGAGTTCGAGACGTTCCCTTCTCTGTTCTTTCCTTCAACTAAGTGTTTTTTTTTCTTCTTTTCTTCTATTGCAGTGTCAGGTGTTAAACGTCATGATTAGTTACTGTCAGCGGGCGGCGGAGAAAAGCTCACCGGACAAAAGCTTACCGGAGACGAGCTCACCGGAGAAAACCTCACCTGCGAATCTGTGACCCAAGCATTGATTCAACTGAAATAAATTCACTCAACTGAAGCATATTTGAATGCCATACGTGCGTGCGGGCATTTTCATTTGAATAACAAATATTATAATTTAAGTATACCTTAGTTATACAGAATCAATTACAAAGAAAAAGACTAAATAAAAATTGAAAGTCTATACACCGGTAAATAAAGTAGAACCCAGGGAAAATAGTACTAGTGAAGTAGGTTGCAGCTTGAGTAGTTACTTTCTCAATTGTTATAAATTAAATTACATTTTAAGTAATGTCGCAGATTGTACACTTCCAAAGGTTTTCGTGATTTAAGAAGGCATTCTTGTAATATTAAAAGCTCTTTCAGTGAGCAACTAAATAAAATTGATATTTTCTCCACCCCGCTATGTAACAAATAAATGTGGCAAGACTAACAAGAAAACGGTCGACATAAAAGCTGAGCGAGGGCTGCAGCAAAGCGCCTTGCTTTAAAATGTATACCACCTGCACGGGACACGCCTGTAGATTTAGCTCCACTACTGCTCCTAAAATGATAAACCTGGTCCAAAAATACTGGAACAAATTCTTCACTCGATGAAACCAACATTGAATGTATAAAGACACCTTGCTTAAAATTAAATTCCATGTCAGCTTTTGTCCAGCTCTGTGTAAAGACTCTTCAGCTTTTCTTAGGGCATCCACAAAAGTAGGTGATCTCTTTTCCAGTGAGCTTATCTCCGGTAAGCATTTCTCCCTTGAGCTTTCCTCCACAATTTACCACCAGCTAGCTCTGCGCACTCATAGTCTTTTCACTAATAATATTGTTGTGCTTGCGTACTTCAAAGAGAAGAAAATATTTTTCAATGCCGCCAAGCACCGACGCTGTATATGTTGATGGTGCGAAAATGTGTGACTGTTTTTCCGGTGTGTGGATCGCAAAATCTTGGTATTTAAGAAATATAGTCACCGGGAATTTGAATCGGCTCACCAAGAATGGAGAGGTCAAAGGAGAAACTTCCCAGTCGATAAACCAAAATGGCGCGAACTCCTTCGTTTTATGTATTTGTATTAAAAAATGTTTATACTATACTTAGACTAATCCCCCCTTTTTTTGTGTAATATCCAGAAATGGACCTGCAAGAAATTTCGAATAAATAAATACAAAAATTTGGGGAGCTTGAAGATACGTCTCCCGGATCAAGTGACTTTTGTAGTCACATGACTCATCTTCGTAGCTATTAAACTCAACATCATGTTTCTAATTAACGTAATAACACAGTATGGCATTATAATTTATGAGAAAGAGGATGCTTTCGAACTATCTTTTCGCTTCTTAGGTTCCTGTAGTAGAATATGCGGCTTGTGATTGCTTTCAATTTTACTACTGCCTAAAGTAAGAGGCTGTTACGACCGGCGCTTTTCCTAATCTCCCAAGACAAGCACACCTGCTTCGAAAGACCGGATGCTTCCTTTGAGAGCTATGACGCACGCTGCTTCATCGTTCGGGGCTCAGCAGTTGCGTTTTCCAAGTTCCTGCCTCGCTAGGTTCCATTCACCTCCAGGCGACGAAAGAGCGGAGGGATCCGGCTCAAGGAATTTCACGTCGCCTGCACCTTAGTTTGGATCTACGAGTGGCGCCTTGCTGACCAACGCACTCAGCGGGCCTTCTACCAGTGGATGTCATTCATCAACAGCTCGCCCACTATCTCATGGTGAATTCGGGTGGTCGCCTCTCGCCTCTGACCTCGATTCAGCAGAGCGCCCCCTCCTCGCCGCCAGAGCTACTCGGGATCCTTTTCAGCCGATCACAACTGCTGGCTTCAGAGCGCTCCGAGATTCTCAGACCAGTCACGGAATTAAAATTTCTTGACATTGGTATTGCATTAAAAACAACACGATCTTACAGCGTACGGTGGACGATTGAGCAAAATTTACGCTCGCAACGTGATGAAATAACGGTTGTGATGTAACTTGTTTTACGCACCGGCATGTAAAAAAAAACAAAAAAACAGCAGGATGCGATTTGATTTTTGCAGAACAGAACGAAAGCCAACGCTTGGAAACGGTTGTCAACTCATCGCGTTTTCGACAGTGAACGCGCTGCGATAGCGGTCATGCGTACGACAGAGCAGGCAAATATAAAATAGTTAATAAACCGCATTTCTCTCACGGTGAAATATCGTGCAAGCATCGCATTGTGACACAAATCACAGTGAATTATATTCGGCTCTCGCTTTATTTTACAACAAAAACCTTTGAATGAACTTTAACCAAACCTGAAAATGTCTTGAAGCGACCCCAGAAACCCGGTAAAACAGCGGCGAGCTCTGCGAGCTGTTTCGTCGTCAGTTGGAAGCTTAGCGGATTCACCGCCGTGAGATGAACGATCTCGTGAAAGCACTGGGAATACTTCACACGTCGACTTTTCCTGTTATGGTCGCATACGAATGTCGTCACGTCCGTTGTAATCCTCGCACCGTCGAATGCACAAGCACTTTGTTGAACCAGATATCAATCGCCGTCATGCTGGACCCCGCACACCATCACAGACCACCGCCGGCCATCGTCAACAAAACCACGTGATCACCGTCCAAGTACCACGTGACGCCTGCGCCGCTCCGCACTCCGCGGCTACAGACGGAGTACCAGGGAGCGCTCTGAGAGGAGAGCCGCCCTCGGAATGAACCACCCGATCAGGCGACAGCACTCCCATTCAACCACCCGATTTCGCGCTCTGGAAAGAGCGCTCGAGAACGCGCAGAAAGAACCACGCGAATTCGCCATCAGCTTATCGTCCTCTGAGCCAGTTGACGTCGTGGTTCTACTTGGGCGGCCTGGGCCACTTCCTGGATACAGCAGAAACTTGCGAGGTCGTGACTCATGGATGCTGCCCTCCGTTGCCCTTAAAGAGGAAACTCTGCTTTGTTTAGTCTCTTTGCTTCGCGACTGGCATGCCTGCTGGTCGCCTCCCTTCTGCTCTGTAAATATGTATTTAAACAGTCTTCCGTCATGATCACCGACACCCCTCTCTTCCTTCTGACACCGGACGGTCTCCGGCCGCTTACTCCACGGGCAGCTACCACTTCAACCGAAAGTCGTAACAGGCCAAAATATGTGAAATAACGTGGCGAGTATTTTAAGTAAATGGTTTATATTTGAACCAAACAAATAATCGTGAGAAAATAAAGTGAATATCATACTTTTAATTGGTTAGAAACGACATGGGATATGTCAAGTCGAAGTCAAGAAAAACTCGGTACATTTTTCTCCGCCCACTCCCCTACCTTTGCCGTCAGCCGATGACAAATCAATGTGCACCAAAACAACAAAACAGATACTGAATGGTTTTCTAATCACGTTATTTTCTGCATAACTAAATATGTGCGAATCCCAGCCGCATACTATCATCAAAATGTGCGCGCTTTCCAATAGGGTGTTTTCACTGACGTCATTATGTCCAACCATTTTGCTGTTAGGAACAGACTTGCGCGCGCCAAAGGCGAACGTTTGAAAGATTCATTTGACACCACCAAATGCGTAGTTCGCATAGGGCCTAGCTTTATTGCTGCAACATGTCTCAACAAAATGGCGGATTGACATCACGTGAAAACACCCTATAGGGAGTATTCACTGGCGGCCATAGCCGTGTGAGCGGCTGCAGGTCGCGTGCTGACGGCGAGCTGCCGCAGTTCTTTTGCAACCTGCATTCCGCACCTCAAGATTGCAGGTCTGTAGAAGCCTATTAATATGAGCTCTTTCTGATCATGCGCTCTAAACAACGCCCTAAAATATGACGTTTGTGAATGCCCCTAACAGCGCCTCCAGGGCCGCCATATTTTGGGCAGGCGCTTCGAGCAAGCGTTGGACATAAGGGCTGCGTAGGAGTACGGCGCGTATTCAGGTCAATTAGTATACGACACGAGCGTCGCTTTGGCGCTCGGCGTGAGTTCGGGTCAATTCAGACGCTCCGCGCAGTAAGACATGCTCAAAATAATGACGGTGCTAGTACGTGCTTCGATCCACTTCCGAAAGGGGTATTTCTCATTCCCTGAATGCATAAGTTATTTAAAATTTCGCAATGCATTAAACGCACAATGAAATTCTTTTTGGGCTCGGCTAAATTTGGTTTTACTTATCGGATATCTTGTAGTAGTGCCAAATGAAACTAGTACACGAGGGAGAAAGCTAAAAGTTTGCCTTTCGGCACGAAATTTTGAAAATGCGGTATATCGGATTATCCGACTGCTTTTTCTCCAAACTGATCTAACTCGCGCTTACGAGATGGTGCTTAAAAATAGCTTGTTACTTAACCCCTTGAAATCCAAATCAATGGTGTTATTCAGGAAGCAGTGATGTTATTTGTTTTGAATATTACCTGGATGGCGTATTAGTTCCTCTCAGTCTCCATTATCAGGGACCTTGGAGTGTATGTTGACAGCTCACTTTCTTTCAACGATCATGTCTTCGCTACAATAAACGCAGCGTTGAGGACGTTAGGAATGATTTCAAGAATTTGTCGTCAATTTTCAGCTCCCTGTTACTTGCTACTCTTATTTAAGTCTCTAGTTCGATCGCGACAGGAATTAGCCTCAGTCATTTTGAATTCATTGACTCTGTCGCAAGAGCTAGCTATTGAAAATGTGCAAAAACGAATGGTAAGAATTTTATATGACCGCTACATTGGAAGGAGATGTTTTTATCACTACGAAACATTGCTTCGTAAATTTTCGCTGCATAAATTGGCCTTGAGAAGGCAGTACAGAGATTTTTTATTCCTTCACAAAGTTGTTCATGGCAAAGTAAATTCGGCGGCTTTATTACAAACTATTGAGTTTCATGTTCCCTCTCGCCCGAGCCGAAACACTCAACTTTTTATCCATCTTGCTTGTCCGCTGTAATCCCATTGTCAAGAATACAAATTGCTTATGATTCAAAAAAATTTAACCTCGACATCTTTTCATTTACTCATGAGTTTATGTTAAATCTACGTGACTGGATGTCTGTGAACTAGTCAATAATCAATTTTTTGCATTATGATAATGTTGCATGACTTTTATTTATTTAACTTTGTTGTTTCCTGTATTTTTAGGTTTTACTCCATGTATGTTTAGTGTACCATACTGTAAACCGAGAGGTTGTTTGTGGGCACGAGAAAAATAAAACAATTTATTATTATTTATTGTTATTATTGTTATCTCTTACATCGTTTCCTTCGAAAGCTCTCCGCCTTTTTACTGGTGCTTCCGCAGTGCCAAAATGACGTCAGCCGAACCCAGCTCACGCATCGGACACGAGAACTGCGTAACTGGGACGTATTGGCTCGTCACCAATCAAACCTTCCACGAATCCTTGAATCCACGTTCGCGGCCAATGAGTGCTGTGACGGCACTCATCATAAATGGCGAATGACAAGTTGCATCGTGTGCGTACGGCGGAAGCGTGGAGTCACCACATCCGACGCTCAAGCATGTCACGACCAAAATATTTCTTATTTCGGTTTTTAGTTGAGGATTAAACTAAGGAGGAAGAGGTTGAAAAATCATTTTAGTGTCTCCGACTAGCTCAAAAGTTCAAAGATTAGCAGAGCGCTCTATTTTCAGTAGGTACCAACACCTAGCTAGTACATTTTAGATGTTAAATTTCCTCGAATTAGGGTCGCTAGTATCCACTCGGTCGAAAAACAAAACTGAGACTCAAGTTGTAAGCACGGTTGTGATTTTGGTACCCGGTGGGTAGGGGGGGGGGGGGGAACAGGCACGTAGGCAGGATTTTGTTTCGGGGGGGGGGGGCCGCTCATGACAAAATGTTGTATGAGGGAGAGGGGGAGAGGAGGTCCGAGCAAAATGGAAGATTTCGGGGGGGGGGGGGGCACGGGCCCCTGGGCCTCCCCCCTGGATCCCTGGATACGTGCCTGGTGGAAGACCATATTCGTTGGACTCCGGCAGTTTTCGCTTAATTTTGATTTTCGGGCGAGGGTCTTTCCTCGCAAACATTCCACCGATCGCGCGTCGCTCGTATGTGTTTTGTGATTTTTTTTTTTTTTGCAGCAAATTTTTGCCCGAGGGCAAAGAGGTCGATGCCCCAGAAGCCTGTGTCCGGAGGAAGAGAAGGCGTTTTTTGGCCTGGGGTCATGACCCCGTAACGAGTACATCGGGAGTCCGCTACCTTGTACATAGGGAAGATATGTGTACATTGCTCATAAAAAAAGTATTCCTGCAAATAAAGTATAAAGAACCAGTTTGTACTGTACGATCACAAAATCTCAGTCGCACTCCTCCGACTCACCGAAGAACTCATCGATAATCGACCTGCACTAAACCGCGGGCCCATAAGGAAATGACAGTCGTAACCCAAGTGTTTATGTCTCATAACTAATAATTATCAAAGTTTCGATTCATCACCTTGCACGGAATACACCCTCACGTCGATACACAGGTTATAATCATTGAAGGCGTTTGCCGCCGTACCAAAGAACCAAGGTCTTTCATGTTTAGTTTTCGAAGAACAATAATAAAAATGTACTGCCTATCAAAATACACTGTTGAAGCCCAGCACGAGATATATTTTATGCGAAGTTACTTTGAATACCATGTCAGTTCATGGTGCGATGTGTCTTTGCCATTGAGTTTTGTATCTACTCCTGGCATATTGCTCTAACGGATCAGCAGTGATGTAAAAAATAAACTCTGCCAAAATATAAAAATTAAAAAAATTAATTCTTTCGTTGACTAAATATCACTCATTCATCGATGCGCAAGTTTTAATCATGCACCTCACAACCTCAATACGTCGCACATTTAATCACAACTTTGATAAATAGTCAAAATTTAAAAGTGCACGCCCGCGGGACTATTAAAGCGGAGGTGCGAGACAATTACTCTGGAAGTTAGTCAATTTGCATTAGAGCCTTCGTAAAGACGCGCCTTTTAAAGTAACACCCTTTGTTTTACACCTTTAGGGGTGTAAATCAACTTGTGCCAGCGCTAGCACTCAAGGATTCTTAGACTAACACCTTTTAGATACTAGTGAACACCCATCAATAGGATCTCTGTGATCTTAGCATCTTCCTAGATATATTTTGCAGGAATAGCAAGTTTATAAACACGAAGAACATTCAGGTATTTTTTGCCATGCACAGAAACGGCAAATAGCGACCTAATGGGTCACTCACGAGAGACTTATCATGACCCTGCTGTCTGTTCCAGCTCCTTATAAACTCGACAATTCTATTATTGTCATTCGGATTTGCTCCACCTCTGCAATTACAAATCTTCCACGGATTTTGCTTTGTTCTGGTCAACATTTGACGTAACGCTTAGTATATCTAAGTTCAAAGCATGTATCCTCAAGTAAAAGGTAATAGTGGAGGCAAAAAAAAAAGTATATTTTCGCTAAACATTTTTTGATTAAATCGGATGTCAGTATGGCGAACACTTTTCAAGAAGGGTGTGAGCCTTGCTTCACAGTAGCAAACGTTTTCAACACCTTTTTACATCATTCAAAAAATATGCGGTGTTTAATGCAACAACATCCCATTTTACGACTGAAATGTTTGTATTAGATGAAACTAAGAGTGTTGAAACGATGTAGCCATGTGTGTAAGACTCTGGAAACTTCGTCTGTACACATTTAAGTTGCTCATTTTTGTTGTGTGTAAGCACGTAAGTGCACCATTTCCACCGAGTCTAATATAAATCAATGCGAAGGTCAGATAAAACGTTTAGCCAATTATTTGGCTCAAGGACGTCGGCGCATTGGAGGAAGTTATCCTCTCATTATCTGCTTTTACTACCTCCGTCCGCGGCTTTCTATGGGTGGGTACAAAAACCCGCACATTACGCAAACGGCGCTAAGGCATAAAGGTTCAAGGCCGGTAACGGAATGAAAACATGCCTGAAGGATGGGGACATACAGAACATGAAATAAATCACCGCAGTGAAACGTACTAACGGAATATTTCGTATTGTTTTATTTGCGCATTTTATAGAATTAGACGTTTTGTTTATCAGGCAAGCAGCCTACGTCTGACACATTTTAAAAATATATGAAGCAAACTGTTCGGTAAACTTCAAAAATGTCGCGGTCAGATTACAAGCTAAAAAGCAGCAAAATTCAAAATTCTTCCGAGGCCAAGTGATTGACAAAAAAATAAAATCGAAGCTGATCATGACAACAAGAAAAACTATTCTGCTTTTTCCGTGCGCGCTTGTATGCTTGCCTGATATTTCTTTATCCCGCCTCAATTCATCACTTCTGAACATGTTAAAAACTCGATACCGATAAACAAAAAAGGCACTTAAACACACACATACATGCCTCACACTCGGCTTCAACATTCATTTCCCCTCCCTGGTTTACAAAAAAAAAAACTACTTTAAATGTGCGAAGTGAGTCATTTCAATATAAAGGTTCGCCAGCTCTCCTGTACCTTCTGCGTTAGTTTTAGGAGTTTCTTGTTAATTTCGAATGAGTTCATTTTTGGTTCCGAAAACACAGCCGTTCGCACAGGGCGCGACTCCCTTCGTCTTTTAGCGGACATGATTTCGCACCGCATGGGAACACCTGCACAGTGCAATAGCGGCAAAGCAGATTCGAGGATGAGGCCTTCTTCGCTGATGCTTTGAACTAACTGTGGTGACCTCTCGTTGGGGTCACCTGAGGCTCTGCATAATGACTTCATCAGTGAGATTTTTTTCCTTCGTTATAGTACTTACGAACAGAAGAACAAAATCTTTCAACATTGGGAATCGGCAAAATTTTACACCCTAAAGCAATCGGAAGTGCGGCATGTATGCCACCACCACTAGGGTACGCCTCTCCAATCTCTGGGGTGTTGACGTCAGACAACCAGGCGTCGCAGCGCTTAGTCTCTTGTTCTTTTAAATTTATTTTCTTGAACTGGATCCGCGTGAAAGAGCGTCTTCCGGCTCGAGCTCTTAGCATCTCGCGTGCGGTAGCAGAGCCGGCGCGCTGCTGAGGGCTGTGACTGTTTCATACACGCACGCTTGTGCTACGCGTGTCCGGAAATCAAGTCGCTTTTCGCAGCATCACCTGGGCAAGGAGGAAAGCTTATGTGGCGGGGAATCTTGTCCGCTAAACGTTAAAGAGTCTCGTTTTCTGCAAACAATTCTAACAATCTAGGCTCCTATTGCAAATAAAACTATCCCATTCTCCGGCGGTCGGACGCTCGCCCCAGAAAGCCCGTCAACTCACCCGCGCCGTCGGAGTCCATGGTCGAGGCTACTAATGTTGTACGACCGGTTTCTCGGCAGCAAGCGGCTCCGCGAATGCACGCTTACGGGGAACACGTCGAGGGTCCCCTCGTTTACGGAGCTCCTAATCTCCCCTTGGAGACGCGCTTGAGCACGCTGCAGATAGGACGGCCGGCCGTCCGTTGTCGCTACCGCTGCTCCGCCATCTCGGATGCAGTGCAGCGCGCTTGTCCCTTCCGATAGCTCTCTCGGGCGGGGTCGCAGTGCCAAGCACTAAACGATGCTTATCGCTGCTCGTGGCTCTTGCTCCAGCGCGGGACTGCCGTTTGAGAGCATAGCGTATCGCTGTCGGTTCAATGTTTTTCGTAGTGCAATGTCTTGGGCCTTATCTACGGCAAGTACTGCACCCCTTTGGAATAAAACGATTGTATTCGGAAGAGGATTAACAACTCAATAGCTTTCAGATATTGCCCGAGAAAAGGAAGAATAAAACATTTAAGGACGGCGAACAGAGGCCATGGCCTCCGGGTTTTTGCTCGCGCTGGCTGCGCTCCTCGGGCCATTGCATTCGCGCGATAGAGACTGTTACTGCGATGCGCATGGTGGCGCTCACAACCAGACCAAACAAACAAAAAATAGGTGCAAATTATTATCACCACCACTATCCCCGATCTAGGGAACTTAAGAGCAGCGCAAAATGCTCTCCCCACCACTCGCCGCAACCCACAGGCCTTTGGCAGGAAAGAAACGGAAAGGGTGTAGAACAAACTCCCACGATCTTGTTTCCAAACAAAGTGCGCGTCCAATCATTTCAGTAAAAAACAGGAAGGCGAGTCAATCAAAATTAGGAAAGCAAGTCAAAATATTGGTTCGCACTAAATAGTGGTGGTGATATATTTCGGCTCAGTTGGAGCCGCGGCGCAGCAGACAGGCAAGTAACCCGCGTGAAGGCCCGCGGAGCAGCGTCCAACGATGATGAGAAGGTATTGCGCAGATGAATTTTTAAAAGAAATTTTGATGATGGTTTGATTGAAGCTTGTGGACGAGGGTGTGGGGTTCATGGGAGTTTGTTAATGTGATTAAGTTACCGACTAGGTCACGACGGAATGCCAATCTAGACTTGACATTTTTATTGCAAACTGTTTACAGTCAATTATTGTGGCGGGACCTATATTATGTTGTACTAGCGATCATCTTACTATTTTTCTTTGCGTAGAAAGAGTGAAATTGCAGCAAAGAAAACCCATAAGATATTTTACCAAAATATAACAGATATAACAGAGCATTCCAGAACGCACTGCGGCACTCGAATTACAGCGACATAAATAATTCAAATGATGCAAGTGAGGCCTATAACTCGTTCATTAACATTTTTAAACGTTTATATTCTGCTGACTTTCCTATAAAAGTGCGTAGACAATCCCGAAAGATACGCAAGCCGTAGATTACGCCAGAAATGCGCCAAGAAATGAAAATAAGGGACCAACTATATTACACATTTTTAAATACTTGTAATCCCGAGGATTTGACTATTTTTGAGCAGTATCGAAACAAAGTAACAAAGAAGCTGCGGTCTGCTCGGTCCGAGTTCCATTCATCATTTCTAAGCGACAAGAACGGTCGACATGACAGGTTACTGTGTAGATTAAACACACTCCTACATCGCGGTCACCCACATAACCCTCCTTTAAAAGTACGAGTTAACGGTGAAGAACTGTCTGGTGCTAAATTAGCTGACGCATTTAACAATTTTTTTACAAACGTGGGAAACTTCGGTGTCTCGCCTGATACTTGGAGAGATTATCTTTGTAATCGAAATAATAAAACCATGTTTCTGAAACCAGTCATTGCGCAGGAGATGATATCAATAATCAAAAACATAAATAACAGCAGTGGTTGTGATATTAATGGATTTCAGATACGACAGGTGAAGCACGTAGCTGATATTATTCCGCCTATTCCTACTCATATTTTTAATCTATGTTTTGTTGATGCAGTTTTTCCAGTAAATATGCAAGTTGCGAGGTTCGGCTATATAAAAAGGGTGATCGAAACCATTTAGGAACTTATGCGGAGGGCAAGTTCGTCTGCTTCTCGCGCAGGGGGTAGCGGTGACGTCAGAACGCCGAGCCCTGATTGGCTGATCGCGGTCCCCTATCTGAGCGTCGTCTGCTCCTTTGCAACGTCGTCTGCTCGCAACGTCGTCTGCGTCTGTCTTACCTTTCCTGCGACTTTTGCAAGTGGAGAGGCCAGATTCACGAAACTATCTTACGCCAAAAATATGCGTAAGACAAAACTTAAAAACAAATTCGTATTCACGAACCGAAATTTTCGCAAGTTTTGCGCAGGTTACGACAAAATCCTACGACAGCTCCGAAGCTACGCACTTGTTACGATCAAATCAGCATGGCCGACAGCGTCGCGGTCGCGACGACCAACGGACGTTTATTTTTCTGCGTGCGCTTCTCTCGCGTCCCGACTTCAAGCAGCAAGAAAAAAGTAAAAAGTACTTGAACCAGACCACGACGAACAAGAACGCTGGATCCACAAACACCCGGGAAAAGCTCCAACGGCCACGATTCCACCGACACCGACCAAGCGAACTCGGCAGATAGGCCTAGCAGCCACTCCGACTCGGTGACCGTCTGCCCACGACCGGCTGGCCTGCTGAATGGAATGTGCCCGCGCGACCCTTGTGAACCCTTCCCGTATTATACTGTGATCACTGACCTCAATTTTAGATTAAGAGGTGAATCTCTTCCTCTTGTCATCTCCTTGTTTTCCGAGGCAACGGTGACTCTCGCCGGTGAAAAAGCGGTGAATATCCGACAGACGCAGGAAAGGTAAAGGAGCCATCGCTTTGACTAGCAGACGTAAAGCAGACGACGTTAACTGCGCCAACCCGCCGACGCCGTTAAAGAATGAGGAGTCTTGCCGCACACGAAAGGGGTGAAAAAGTATTTGGGAGGGAACTTGCGGACACTAACACGCTCACTCTCGGTTCTTAGCAAACAAACCTCGGCGTCTCGGGACACCTCGCCAGTGAGTCCTTTGACTTCTCTCCTTGATGCGCGTCTGCTAGTTGTTCGACAAAAACAACGAACCGCTCGAGTTATTTCGTCTGCCTTCTCTGAAAGGCGAAGTGGAGCTCGCTCGTAAGGACCTGCACTTCCGAAAGTCGCAGGAAGGGTAAGACAGACGCAGACGACGTTGCGAGCAGACGTTGTTGCAAAGGAGCAGACGACGCTCAGATAGGGGACCGCGATCAGCCAATCAGGGCTCGGCGTTCTGACGTCACCACTACTTCCTTTCTCATGCGCAGAAGACGAAAATGAGCCCACTTGCGAGGCGTATAGGTCAGTTTCTATTCTACCTGTTTTCTCAAAGATATTTGAAAAAATCTTGCATTCAAGGCTCTCAAACTTTATAGATAAATGTAACTTGTTAGCTTCTCAACAATTTGGTTTTCGTTAAAACAAATCAACGTAATTGGCCCTACTCAAACAAAAAGAATATATTCTTACACAATACGAAAACAAAGCGATTGTAGCTGGTGTATTTGTGGATTCTTCCAAGGCTCATGATATTCTGCTGGGGAAACTTAGTTACTATGGTATTTGTGGACAGTTTTTGTTACTTTTGAAATCCTATTTATCAAACCGAAAACAGGTTGTTCAGATAAACAACATGTGTTCTAAGAATCTATCCGTGACTTGTGGTGTACCACAAGGTAGTATATTAGGGCCACTGCTGTTTAATATTTATCTTAATGATATTGTAAAAATTAACCCTAGTGCCAAATTCATTATCTACGCTGATGACACTAGTATTTTCTTTGCCGGCACTGATATCCATGAATTGGTAGATGCATGTAATCACACGGTGAAAGCACTGGAGAACTGGTCAAAATCTAATGCCATGCAAATAAATGAATTAAAAACAAAAGCAGTAATATTTAGACCGAAAAATGTTTTCCTTAATTCTAGTCCAATAGAAATTGTGGAGTCCTTTAAATGTCTCGGTGTCGTGTTTTCCGCAAATATGTCGTGGGATAGTCCTATAAACTATTTAGTAGGCAAAATAGCTCAGATAACTGGAATAATAGGTCGTGTTAGATACCTTCTTCACACAAGAATCAAGTTACTTCTGTATAATTCACTCTTTTATTCCCATTTGAATTACTGTCAACTAGTGTGGGGGACAACCACATTTTCAAACTTACAACGTGTTTATTTGGTAAAAAAAAACGTCTTCGACATATTTACAACGCGCCCTACAGAGCGTCAGGTGCAAACTTTTTTATCGTTCCCACGTGATCCCAGCATAAAACCTATATAAATATCGATTGAGTGTACGTTATACGTTGGAAACACAGAGGAATACAAATAATATACGTAATCTGGCACAACTACAAATAAGAGAATTGAACTATACTAGAAGACGTGGAGAGAATTGGGTAGTACCTACACCCAGGGCCGGCCCTAGGGGTGGGCGACCTGGGCGCTCACCCAGGGCGCCGTAAGAAAGGGGCGCCGCCGCGCCCCCGTGTTTTTTTTTTTAGCTTTTTAATTAATTTGAACATGACGCCCGCACACGACGCTATAGGCTCGATCGCGTTCGTTATGGGAATGCGGTTCTTGTCTGACAAAACTTGTGTTGGACCACTACTCACATGCTTATTAACAACGTGATGGCGTACCTAGTAGATAGGGGCGCACAAAAAGACCGGGGGGGGGGCGCAACGGCCGGAGTTCGCCCAGGGCGCTTCATGGTATAAGGCCGGTCCTGCCTACACCTCGTTTAAACTACAGAACAGAATGCCTGTGTTCTACACTTCCGTCATTATTAAACGCTTATCAGCTGTGTATGTCTGTAACCATGGGAGTATGCTTTTTGTTTTGTATGCCCTTATACTTTTGCGTGTTCGTTGTCATTATCCTTTTTATGCATGTTCATTCTTCCCACCGTAGTGCTGCTTAGTTGCCATTACTACAGGGACTGTGGGCTCGTCAAGCTGCTAAGCGGAGCTTTCTTTCCACAGCCCCTCCATCTGTATTTTTACAAGGTGGAAATAAACTCATTTGATTTGATTTGATGCTGCGGTTGAAGTTAGGCTCGCAGCTGTTTTCGCGACGGTGGTCTTCATGGGGTCGCCATGGGCTGCTGACTCCTAGCAGGCCGATCTCGAGCGCCCCTGGCGATGGCTTCCAGCACGCCTGGCTCGCGGACGAGCTCCCAAATATCCGGCGACGCAGGGAGTCCAGCACCCCTATGCCAGGAGTTTGCGCCGGTGTTGGCCAGGCAGCACTCTTCACGAAAGCTGGCTCTCAACATTTCAGCTTGCGGTCGAGCTTGTAACCGAGCGGAGTGACGACCCAGTCGATCGAAGACATTGTGTGAGCCACTGGTCCGGCTGACTGTCTGACAATCTGAAAACACGTCTTACGCCCAGCTGGATTCCTCTTCTTCCGATCTTGCATTCGTATTAATCAGGGAAACAGAGCCAAAACCAGAGCAGCGAATATAAATTACGAATCAACAGAGATCGACTTACATTTCTCTATTCTGATTATGAAAACAAGAAAGATGCAAGCGTCGTGTCGCGGTTTCGTACTTGACAGCGTGCTTTGAGGCGATTCTGTTTCCGTTTCTTGTTTAGTTCTAAGCACCGTATGCGGAGATCTAGAAAACTGAATCGGCTCGCTTTTTCTGCTGGGCAGCTGAGCGTTTGGACAGGACGAAGCAGAGCGCGAAAAAATATTGGAGGCCAAGCACAGGCATACATCATTCTTTCGAAGAGCAACGACTTTTACTGATATTCATGAGACTGGGAATGGATTTAGGGCAACGAGAAGAAAAGAAGATACGAAGAAATGTTTTATTGCTTAAATTTTTTAATCTTTCTTTTCGCAACTTTCGAGGACACAAATGTTAAGAAATAATCACTATACTTTAGGAAAAAAAATTCACAGGGTCTCTTATGTTATTGCTAACACGACTTGGAGGCGAAAACCCAAGCGCCGATGCATTAAAGACAGAGACATTATTTACTTTAATTCAATTAAATATAATTCCTCTTAATTTGCTTTGTCATCTTTCCTAATTCCATTACCTCTAATTCGCCTGAGTGGCCACGTAAACGTTTTGGTATACCTTTCGTGTCGCCGACGTATGTTTACGCTCAAGGACTTTGAAGGTCGACTGAACGATGAGACATATAAGGCTTTCGCCTTAACAAACACTGCGGTACGAGCGTTTCTGCTGTCTTGAGGGTACCGCCATGACATCGCCGCACGAGTAGATGGATTTATTCTTTTAGGACGTGCTGGTTTATCATCGTGACACACGACTAGAATTCCGTCACGGATAGCGCTCTAAGCGGCATTATAAGCTTCCACCACGTCGACCACGACGAACGATCACCACCGACGCCCATGTTTTTCAGCAGATAGCAGGAACCACTACTGGCATGCAACGCGCGCGGCCGAGCTCTCCTCGACCCAGGATTGGTCTGTCGGTGTGGTCGCTCCGTTCGCTCCCAGAAGTAGCGAAAACTTTTATTTTTTTGCAACAAGAGATTCTTCAGCATGCTGTTCATTTGTATCTTTGACGTGCATTACACAAACGCGTACCACTCTAACACCCGTTGATATAGAACCAACAAGAATGGGCTTTCTGCCTTTGTAGTGCCACCTTTCCCTTGGGCAGCCACAGAGCTTTAACGTGTTCGATCATCGATATTGTTTCTTGCCTGAGGCTGATCAAAATGTTAATGTCATAAGTTTCAGCACACCATTTAGCAGGAATGTCTTGCTTACAATATGTTCAAGGTCCTGTACAAGATTGGCGCGGAGGAACCGGGTTTGAAACTTGCTTGGTCCATTCGTTTCTTCTTGACCAGCACCACCTGGGCAGCCAAAGAACTCTTTGAAGCCTGTATGACGTCGTCACCAAGCATTTCTTGTGCCTGCTCCTGGATGGCTACCCTATTTTTTTAGGAAACCTGGTACAGCGGTTGCTGAAGTTAGTGCGCCGCCTCTTCAGTAATAGTTCTGTACTTGGCGATGTGGGTCTGGCGAACTTGCAGATGGCGCGACGAAGCAGTCGTCGAACTCATCGAGTAGCTTGAGTACTTGTCTCCGCTGTAATGACAGACTCGGGTCGACGTCAAGCTCGGATGGCGCGGCCTTCCAGGTTCGGGTATGTGAGATGCTTCTGCCATTGCAAGTTCCTTGGTCGCGTAGTTCGTAATGGGAGCCATCATGCGGTCACCTTGATACATCGTAATGCTCCTGGCAACACCGATTCTTTTTCTTAGTGGCAAGGAAATGCTGTCTTCTAGTAGCGCTTCTCCGCAACAAGCCTCTTTGCTCCCGGCAAGTACAAGTACACTTGTACTTGCCGGCAAGAATACTTGGCGGCAAGTACAGTTAGTACAAGTGGCTAAGCGGCAGGCTCACATTATCGGCAAGAACTCGAACCGCGGCTGCCAATGATCTTCGATCTTCTGGTGATTGACTGGATTTTATAAGCGTCAGCTTGTTTTCATGGAGTTCGATGGCGGCATTGTATTCACACAAAAAATCCATTCCTAGGACGATGTCTTTCGAGCAGTTATGTAGCACTATCTACTACACCGGGCAAGTTTCGCCACAGATCTCGACGCTTGCACTGCACATCCCGATAGGCGTTATTAAGTGACCTGCGGTAGTTAAATCTTGTGGCCCATCCCACCGCGTCGTCACCTTCCGTAGGCGGCGCGAGAGCTTCCTACTCAGAACAGTATAATCCTCACCGATGTCGATGAGCGCCGTCGCTTCGTGGTCTTTAATGACAATGTGGAGGTTGTTAGACACTTTGCAGATGCACCCCGTTAAAATAGGAGCCTTCCGGCGTTCTTGGAGGCTCTTTACTTCGTCCCCTTCGACGAAGTCACCTCCACGTATTCCTGCACTTGGTTATACCGATGAGACAGGGGGGTACAGACTGTCCCGTCGAGGTCGGCAAAGGACAAAAGCGCACGTCGAGGTAATGGCGATCGGGAGCTTCCGGGTGGTGTCGGTACCGGGAACTGAGGCCGACGGAGATACTCCACAGTACCCCATGCTCGCTTCCCGAGACGTGGCCAAGGGCTCCTTTGACACTAACCCTCGCAGGCCCATTCGTCGGTACAAGCACCTCTGGTAGACATGGTCTGCCTCACCGCAGTGGAACAGAGTGGTCGTCGGTCGGCCATTCGCCACATGCCCGTCTCTTTCGCTGTACGTTGCTCAGCACAGACGTACAATGGTTCTTTCTGACATCATGAATACTACGACATTAAGGTGTCCCGTCGAGTTTGCGTTGGGTACTAACGGGCAGTCGGTGACGGCCGTCATGCCATCGCGGCGTAATTCACCTTTGGTTTGTCAGATGCCACTTCGCTCGCAAAAGTCTCCGGTTCTCATGCCCTTTCAACTTCTTCCTGAACAACCTCGGCAATTGAAATGAAAGCCGTGTGACTGGTGGCAGGAAGCAGCTTCCTGAGCCCCTCTCGAACAACGTCGTGGATGATGTCACAAATGCCTGGGACAATGGCGTCAAAATTGAAGCTGGATGACTGGAGTGTGAAGACCCCGGCGAGTCACTGACAGTGGCCGGCTCGGACCTGCAGGGCACGTTCTGTGTTGCAAACCTCGATGACCAGCCCTTCGATTGTTGTCGGAGGGTTTTCGACAAGGCCTCCGAAGATGACCCTCATGCTTCGCATGAGGAGTCCCGCCCTTCTCTTCTGTAGCCGGGGTGTCGGTGCGGGTGGACGCGGGCGCTCAGGCACAAAACATCCTCAACTAAGAAGTGACGCTCGTATTTGGGGCCCTGTGTCCTGGACCAAAGAAGGAATTCGGCTCTCTTTCTCGTCGATGTTGACTGACGAATGTGCAGTTCACCTGGGTCTTGCAAACTTTTCGCTACGTCAAGGAGGATTGGTGGTTCTCAAAGCCAGTGCTTGACTGTTCTTTCCAACAAGATGCACGTGGTTCTGCAGGCGTTGGTGGTCTCTCCACCCGCTGTGGCGGCCGACACAGTCGTATAGGACAATGCACTCCTCGACATCTTCGTTCACCTCGACGTAGAAGAGCGTCGGAGTGAGAGGTGTGACGGGCATGTAAACAACGGTAAGAGCAACCGAGTTCTGCTGCGACAGTTTATCATCGTTGGCTTAGTACGCTTGGGTTTGTTTTAGGCAGGAGCTGGAATTCCGGTAATTCTCTCTGGTTGCGGCGACTGGCTCGGGGCTCAGGTTCTTTTATGATTTAATTGTCGAGCTTGCTCTTCTTGTGGGACTCGCTCGTCTTGCTTTCTTTCTGTCGGGCTCCGGATCGGACTTAGTTCACGGCTCCTCGGGTGGGAACGTTTGATGACAGCTTTCCAGAACTTTCTGGAACTTTCCAGAATATCAAAAGTTGAGAAAAGAAAGGACTGGACCAAGTACTCCCGCCGCAACATTGTAAAACTTACTAAAGAGCGTTTATCCTGACCAGCAAAGACGCTGCATTGCTTTAGTGGCGAGCTGTCCAAATAACTCCTCTCGTTCGGTATATCGACGACTGTTTTGGACGAACAGAAGAAACACGGATTCGGGACCACTTTTTTCGTATTGAAATGCAACATCTGTACTTCGTGAAAGTCTAAGCCAGAACAATTTAGAAAGCAGCGCAACATTATACAGCACGGTACGGGAACTACCAGCTTCAATATAGCTCTTTTATGCGCCGCACAACCAAAGTGAGCCTCCGGTCATTTGGGCGAAGGGCACCACCACTGCACGCTGCCAAGCACGACTTGCGCAATTTCCTTAGCTAAACTGTGCATCAATATAGATCGCACACGCTTCACTGCACAACTCGGAGATTACGATGGTAAACGAGAGCACGAAGGCGTCATTAATAAAATAGCGAAAACTGAACAAGGACGAAAAGGCACACATACCACAGGATACCCATACAACATACAAACAAAATGCACACATACAGAACTCCTGTCGTATGTATGCCTTTTCCTCCGTGTTCCGTTCACGGTCTTAATTAATGACACATATGAACCAATTAGCCCAATCAAAAGTCGTGTTACGGAAACGTCGCGTTAAACTTTATCCCAGAGATGATCGCCAGCGAAGTGCACAGTTAAAGTTCTATTCATCCGTGTTTACATAGTGCTTATGCGTGAGAGGCCACGCTGAACTCTAAAATTCTTTCGACCGGCTTCAGATCACGTCTCCCGCAGCAAAATTCAACTCGCTCGGACCAATCACAACGAACATCAAGATGAAAATAATCCCTGGAGAAGAGAAACAAGAGGGACAAAGGAAAAACACAAATCTCCAAACACAGCTAGGTGACTGGTGCGCGACCGAAAAAAAACCCGCCTGGTCCGGGTATCGAACCCAGGACCTCTCCATTACAGGTCTTTTTTTTGTAGTTTTATTTCAGGTTTTCTGCCAAAATACATTTTCCAGAACCCTCTCACTTAAGCACATCTGTGCTTGTGTGTGAGAACGGGTAGAATGGTGGAGCGTTCTACCAACTCAGCTAACCAGGGGTTAGACGTCAGTAGAGCAAACTGGCAAACAGCTGATAAAACCCGTTTGCTCTACTGAGCGTCTAACCCATGGTTAGCTCAGCTGGTAGAACGCTCCACCTGTAATGGAGAGGTCCCGGGTTCGATACTCGGACCAGGCGGATTTTTTCGGTCTCGCACCAGTCACCAAGCTGTGTTTGGAGATTTGTGTTTGTCCTTTGTCCCTCTTGTTCCCCTTCTCCAGGAATTATTTTTATGATTCTTGCCCAGCTCGCTTGCACCTTTGCATTTAATTGCATTATAATCACAACGAACATCACACCCAACAACCTACGTCCCAGCTGAGGCCAGATGGCTGCCATCTTCCCTGTGGTATCACGCATTCGGTTAGGTCACGTGACGAGTAGTCATGAAGCTCTCATTAAACTTCAACAAATATATTTACGTAACATACATAAAGCTAGATTGATGGTGATTACTGCCGGGTGTTGAAGCTAAGCTCGCTGGTGCTGGAATATTCGTTCTGCTCGTGTCTCACTCGACCTCCATGTCGCAACGAGCCTTTCTACTTATTATCTTTTGGCTCGCCAGGGCCGCTACATGGTTTTCACCTAGTGAGAAGATGGTAAAGACGGGAGTTTCTCTTGCCCCGTTGGTTCAAGAATTTACGGAATGTTCTTGTAAGTCGTTAGGAAGATGAGTAGGTTTGATGCGGCCGAGAGATATAACTTCTTTCCGGCCATCACTTGAGGGTGAAAGTTTTGTCATCACGCAGTGAACTTGCGTCTGGTCCGTCGTAAGAGCGCTGTAGCGACGCCTTACGGCGTCGTTTCGTAAAAACACATGGGTGCGAAGGGTTTCCGGTCAGTTGAATGGTAGGCCTAGGAGGGCTTCAACTCGGGCCTGAGGTTTTAACCATAGCTGTGATTTTTGCTCGCAGTCCATTCACTAGGCATTACTGAAGAATTGCCGTAGTCCCACCCTGGTTCGACTCACCGTTGAGTGATCTCCCCAAAAGCACCAGATGAGCTGGCGGGCTGGGTTGTTGTCCATCTGAGCAAAAACAGCGCAAAAGCAGCAAAGGAAGAAGGACTAAGTAGACAGTGAAGGGCGTGCACCAACTGACATTTAATATTCTATAAAGGAGGAGAAGAAAGAAGTATTGATGTTAGAGCATAAAGAAAGAAAAGTATGACCTCAAAGTGGTTATACGTAAAAACGAGAAATTAAAATGAAGTGAAAGGTGAGATATGTGAGTGAAAAAAACACTAAGAGAACGAAGAAATAAACATAGAAACAAAATGTACCGTCGAAGTACACGCACTGATATCGTAGATGCTGAAAAGGAGACAGTTTATAATCGAAAACATGAGATCGGCATATACTTGTCATTAAGCCCAAGATTACAGGCCCTTTGAGATAAGGCTAACGATGGCAGCTGATGCACTAACCCACGACAAAATTGTATGAGTCATAACTCATGCGTCTTTTGGATCTAAAACGTCTTAGGATTTGGTCATTAAATGCTGAGTTAACATTGTCCCCTTGCATGTATTGCAGTCGGCCGGTCAGACGCAGATTTCAATAAGTTAAGTGGCATACTTTCGTGGGGCTTTCACCATTGATGATCGGCTCGTTTGTCCCACATATACTTTGCCAGTAGGTGAAAGGTATTTCGTACACCAATTTCGTTACAGTCGACGTGCATGCTACTGATGTTGACTCTACCAGCTTGTTGTGTTGATATTGACTTCGACACAAACCGCCTGTTTATCTGGTGTGCAGAGAGTGCCAATTGCACTTGATATTTCCAGGGAAGATTCTTTAAGTTGCGTAACTGATGAATGCAGCGCGCACTAAGTGTCCTGCCCTTCTCGTGTGCGCCTGCTGTCCTCGTTGGTGTGAGTAACGACTCATGACCTAAACAAAATAATAATAATACTTATTTTCCTTTATATACAAAAAGGAGGAGATAGGCAAAAAGTTGCATGGGTTTGTAGCTAATGAGGCTCCCATTGTGTGCAGTAGCAGCAGAGACATTTCGACCATAATGTCGTCGTCGTACTATTGCATCAATTATCTGTGTACCATACATTGCTTCCAATAGCATGTCGTAGCATACCCTTGATTTATAGTAATGTCATTTCACCTTCCAGCCTGCTTGCTGACGGTAATGTATGTCATGTAGTGACGTTGAACATAGTTCGTGCGGAAAGGCGGTCATCACCCAGCTCCCCGCTGTGCTTGGGGTTTCCCCATACTGGTCTGCTGTTCTCACCAAGCCTGACAGTACAGAAAGAAAAAAGCAGTTATTTGTTTTTACCGCTGTGTTGTAGAATCCCATCAAACGATAGTTGCACAAAATATTAATCAAGAAAAAAACATGAAAAAGTTCAGAAGAATGCAAAAAAATAAACACTTTCTGTCATGCAGTCACTTTTCTCGGCGGTAGAATTAAGTTTTGTTTTTATGTAGAACCTCAAACCAGGTGACAGTATTTGACGTAATGGGTGTAACCGTATATAATACAACAGCAACCACTAAAGTGGAAACATAAAACGAAGCCATGTAGATATTCCATGGCTTGCAAGCTTTCCGGTGGATATACCAACGTGTTCAACTAAGAGAGTGATTCGGTAAAAACGACACCAAGAATGCAACAGATTTGGCAACCTCTAAGGGAGACAGAATCATAATATATCCAGTCAAACGATACTTACGATTTCGTGGTCTGAATTGTACGCATTTGGTTTTCCAGTTACTAGTCCATTAACTAGCCCTACAGGATCTTCGAACAACCGCCGTACGTTCGATTCAGAAGTTGTTTGACCTCATCAAAAGAGTGGTATCATCTGCACATGAAATGAACTCCACGTTTGGTGCATTGTTCGATATCATTTGCGCTACATACAACAGTAGCTCCAAGTATTCTGGGGGACTCCAGCTACAATTCTTTGGTTGCTGGAATTGCAATTATTTATGCCAACAAACCGCGCATTAATATCAAATATGATTTAAAAAGTTTAAGCCCACCCTTCGATGCCGTAATGGTTTTAAATTTAATTAGTATAAATGATTAATAACGACTAGCGTTCACCTTTATACAATACCTAGAATAAGCTCTTCATCCTCGATAGATTTTAGTATTTTTCCTTGTATTTAATATGCGCTGTTTCAGTAGAACGCTTCTTTCCTAAAACCGTATTAAAGATCGGAGAGTATGTGATAGCTTTTCAGAAGAAAGTCTGTAATGCATTATTTTTTCAAGACCTTTAGAAAAGATTGATAACAAGGAAATCGGTCTATAATTTTTAAAATGTGTAAAGCTATCGTCGTCTTTGAATATAGTTACTAACCTTCTAACCTACAATGTTTCAACCAGTTGAAAGTTATACTACGTTAACATAGCACATTGCGCTAAATTATCCCAATAGCAATTTTGATTTTCTTGATGTCAAATAAAAGAACGTCGCGGGACTTTGTAATTTTCAAGTTCCTGAACACGGCACAGACCTCTTCGTCTGTCGATTATAAAATAGTATCCGTAGTAAATAATCGTTTTATATAACCACAAAACCAAGTTTACGCCTAGCACTGCAACACATTCGTTATAAGTATCATTAAACGCATCTTGATAGAGAATCTAGATAGAGTACCTTCAATGCGTTTATCAAATTATCCGTAATACTTAATAATACTATTAATTTCTTTTCCAGAGTATTCCTGCCTTTATTATCATCTTTTCTAAATATGTCATATAATAACTGACTTGAACGTCTCAGTAGGACAACAAGTTTATTTGACAGTTTTAAAGCTCTTAAATCATCTGGGTTTCTGAGCAAAAATGTTGAAATAGACTGTTTTTTCACGATGCGATTCAGGTGCGTTCTCGAGTCATCCAAGGCTTGGTGAATTCTTTACGCTGCGCTTCACTGTCCTGTATGGAAACTCGGCTAGATTTTGAAATGCTTCAGTGTCAAATGCTTATAGTTCATGTTTGTCTAAACATATTTATTCCAGTCATTACGCTTAAGGATCGCTTTAAAGCTTTTAGAGTAGTAGTTTGTTGCTTTGAATTTGAAAGTTAATGCTGCGCTTCGAACCTTCTTGAATAGCATTAAATAACATAAAGACAGCGACACTGCTGATATCGTTAACAGCAAGCAGTGATAGACGCGTCATGGTTAAAAAAGCACAAAAAATCAATTGTTGTTGATAGGCGTGATAGATTGCACGTGTTGTTGATGTTATTCTGCCAAGAGAAATAGTAATGTACTTGTTTTCTACTACAAAGCTTAGAAGCCGTCAAGAAAGTTCACAAAATTCGCCACGATTCCAGATGGTGGACGGCAAAACCTCAGCAAATATGTATGGGCCAGAGCGCAAACATAAGAACTCAAAATCACCCGTAACTTGAGTAAATTCTGATACAAGTTCGCATTTGTAGCTTTTCTGGTTTTAAAATAAGCAATGAAACACTACCACCTCTTTATCTCGGTGAAGTGAAATTGTTGATATCCTTGCAGAAATAAGACTCATCGGGGTATACCAGGCTCTCGGTTATCATAACCCAGAGCGTTTTTTCAGCATATGAAACATTAGATGCAGATCGTCATCCTTTTCTTTAGTTGATCGAATATCCGCGAAAAAGATAAAGAAACTGGCGTTTGATAATATAGCGTGGCAGCGGAGCGGGGATAACAACTTGGGGTTGAGACAATAAGGCGTCTAATAGCTAGCGCTCCCAGCTTATCTAAAGATGGGTTACCGCCGCCTCTTTGATATGAATCGCCCGTGCTCCCTTCAGTTTTTCGCACAAGAACCTGCCTGTGCACTATGTGCACGCCATCCTTTTCTTGCCTGATCTTTTCGCTTTGAAGAAGCCTCTACAGTTCCTTTATTCTTTCAGATAAAATACGTGGCACAACTCGTTCTTTAGGCTTCTTTTCTTTGCTCTACGCGTCTCGGTCCTGTTGCCTGGGTAAAATGAATACACCTGGGGACGTTACTCTGCCTGTGGGCAGCCTGTGAGCAGAAACAATATCGTCTTCTGTGTGAATTCGGGGTTCCAGATGTCTTTGAGCTGCACTTGAGCTGGTAACCCCCAGTTGCGGAATGTGTACGACTTTTTTAAGGCTGCATCATTGCGTTTTCGACAATTCCTCTTGATGATTTTTGAGCGAGCCAGAGTCGTATCTTCGAAGCAGGCCTTTTTGTTCTGGTATACCATTGCAGCAGGCCTGTCTTCTAACTAATCGTGACGAAGACTTAAAAAGCTATTGTAGGTTTAAATTACATTCAAGGTGAAATTATCTGCCCTTCGTTCACAGTGACGATGGTGTGGATTATTTGAGTCAATACCGCGAACTTTATGTTGTTGTCTAGATAATCATCCACGTATCTGAAATGCGTGAAACGCCCTTTGCGAGTGCATCATCGATAGCGCGATCACATTTGAAAGCAGCCGTCGCAGAGGACTGTTAATGTGCTGACCCAATACATGGCGCTTTTCCTTCGCAAGACGTACCTTCAAAAAGCGTCACCACGGTGGCGGATAGGGCAGAACCGGGTAAAGCCCGTGCCGATTCTACTTGTATTCGGCATCTGCTGAATTTGTGAATCCCGTTGGTACGACAGATTTTACAGCGTAAACAGCTTGTTGTGGATTGAGTAAAAAGCGTCCGCATCAGTGAAAACCCGTATCGTACTGTTGCATCACCCAGTTGTGGTGTGACGCTCCGTTAGGGGATATTAGGTTACAAAAAGGCTCGTTTCAGTACGACTTCCAGTTCTTACCTAAAAAATCATCGTAAGAGAGGAATACGCGCGTTATGAAGCCGAAGGTGTCGCAAATTCGTGGCTCATACCGGGTTTCCAGCGCAGCCAAGATATCTGGGTTCCCGAGTCTGATTTTTCCAGTCGCTGAATCATTACTCACGCTATGCATGTCATACCGGGTGTGTTAAACGGCGACGGCGTGCTGCCATATTCACTAAATTACATTACAACTTAAAAAAGATCGCTTCAGCATCGCTGCGTAATTTTCGTACCAGATAAACTTAGGCGGTCAGTCTGAGAGTCACCCGCCTCCACAGTGTTGAGAAAGTTAACTAATGTGTCACGCCTGACCGGCCAACGAGGAGTGGTGTAATGAGCCACTTTTCACCTGCGGCAAAAAACATATGGGACAAACAGCCGATGCAGTATCAATGATCGCTTACGAGAACATGCCTTACAGCAACACGTAACGAACGAAGTACAGA